>JAVTVY010027384.1:0-109412 GCA_036873755.1 Hanleya hanleyi | reverse complement strand
AGCACAGGTAAATTGGTTTTTGAAAATATGTGGCGAAATTATATATTACGCAAGGATTTTATGGACCTTCTTTAATGCTCAGGTGCTAAGGTGTCATTGGAGAAACTTCCAACTTTATCAAAGCTAATGAGAAATCTTAGTTAATTAATAATTTACATGTATTAGCTTTAAAGATATCATGGAGATGATGATTTCATATACATGTACCTGATATATGAAACAACATTTGAGAGACAAAACAAATTAGCCATCAGCAGGAATGAAACCCATGACACATTGCTAAACTCTATAGAGTTTTTACCCCTCGGCCAAAATTACGTCTGTCCGTCCGTCTGTCCGTCACACCTTTCTCGTTACCAAGATATCTTTAGAACGACTTATCCTAGGCACACCAAACTTGCATTGCACATCCATATGCTCGTGCCCCAGAACCCTATTGAATCTGGGCCTGATTGGTTGGAAACTTTGGTGGCCATCTTTAATTTATGCGAAATCATCACAGCTTTCTCGTTACCAAGATATCTTTAGAACGACTTAACCTAGGCACACCAAACTTGCACTGCACATCTATATGCTCATGACCTAGAACCCTATTGAATCTGGACCTGATTGGTTGGAATCTTTGGCGGCCATATTTAATTTATGCAAAACCATTAATCTTGTGTATCTCAGGTACCATTTCACTGTTCAGTGTGAAACTTAGTATAGATCATCGATGCATCAAGAAACTTCAAAGGAATGACCAAACCAGTTTCCCTGATTCGATGGAAACCTTGGCGGCCATCTTTAATTTATGCAAAATCTTTAATGATATATATCTTTGATACCATTCAAGTGTTCTATACGAAACTTGGTATACAGCATCGATGTATCAAGGGACCTTCAATGTATAACCATATCAATTCCTCTGAGTGGCGGGAAGGATGCGCGGCTATCTTTAATTTATGCAAAATCATTAATGATCTCTATCTCTGATACCGTTCAAGTACTCGATGTAAAATTTGATATACATCATCAATGCATCAATAGACTTACGATAAATGACAGTTCTGGTGTTTCTGATTGGGCGGAAACCTTGGTGGCCATCTTTAATTTATGCAAAATCATTAATGATGTATATCTTTGATACCGTTTCAGTGTTCTATATGAAACTTGGTATACAGCATCCATGCATTAGAAGACTTGCAATGAATAACTACATCAGTTCTCCTGAGTGGTGGGAAGGATGGGTGGCCATCTTTAATTTATGCGAAATCATTAATGATCTCTATCTCTGATAACTTTCAAATGCTCGATGTAAAATTTGCTATACATCATCGCTGCATCAAGAGACTTATGTAATGAATACCGGTTTCTCTGATTGGATGGAAACCTTAAGAGACCATTTCTAATTACAAAATTTTTCATAATCTGTATATTTGCCACTTGACTGCTTGGTGTTCCTGAAGTCTTGGTTCAAATTGAATACATTATGAATGGCTGGCGCCCAGAGCCGAGGGGTTTTCTGATGCGCAGCTTCGTATTCTCCTCAAGATATGAGCTACTACATCAATTTCTCTACGATATGTAAATCCTAAACTCAATACAAATTATTTCAAAATATATGTATACAATAGTAACATGTGTCAAAATAATTTGATATATATATATCTTGTTTGTACAATTATGTAGATGTATGTGAATAAAACACTGATAATTCCAAGGGAATGTTTGTCTGTTGAATATATCAGCTGGCAAATTTATTGATTTTCCATCTTATGCTTATTTTAATAAACATAAAGATGAATGCAATGTTACGATAAAATAATCTCCCAATGAGGGCTTCATAAGTCAGGTCTGGGATTTTCAATTGCATGTGCTTTTTACAAACAACATTAATTCCTTACATGATGCCCTAACGAATGGAGACTTTAGGTAATGAATAGAATATTGGCGATTCTATTTTTGTACTGATTTTATTTGAAAACAAAGTCTGGGTTAAATAATCTCTGTTAGGTGTACATTCTAAGCTTTTTAGTTTGTCCATGCAGATGCGATCCATGCTTTGCCATGAATAGTCCAACAGAATTTAATGCTTGTAATAAAATGTTTGATTTATATCTATTTTGCAATGTTGTGATAGACAGATTTCCAGATGGGTGACTTAGGTATTTTATAGTTAATGTCATGATTAATGGGAGTGCTGTTTTTCTAAACCTAAAATGGCAACTATTCGAGAGAAATGGAACTCTTTTAAAACGGTGCATCACCGCACTTACAGTCACATTTTTTTTCTCTCTTATACTATCTAGAAAATGGTACAACTCTTGACTACTAGCTTGGGGAACTCCGTCGAAGCGTTGGAACGATTGGGCCAACTGCTAGGAGAGGAGTGATCGTTAAGAAGGGAGATTTCACAAAATTTCGTGACCTTTTTGAAAATGATGAAAAGAACCAAATTCTCTCAGAAACTTAAACGGTGTTTAATGGGCAGCAATGGATGGAAACAGAACGCGCGTTTCGTGAAATTTCCGAGGAAAACGCTTTTGAGGCGGGACAACAGCTATTCCGCCGCGGCCAGGGAAACCTTAAACAATCAAAGTACTTAAAGTACTGATGTCGGGTTTACTTGCATCAGAGGAGTTTATTAGTCCCATATTTGGGAAGAATGGTGGTGTTCGCTTGACATAGGGAATCGTCCTCAAGCTGTTCGGTTTGAAGGGCCAAACTTTCACTTTTATCAAAGGGATATGAAATGGACCATTTTGTACAGCCTTCATGCTGAATTATAAGACCCGAAATAATGAAGGACTGCAGATGCACGAACACGGATTTATGGCTCACTAAAGTTGGTAAGTTGGCTTATTTTCGTATTTTTAGGCACTTTTCGGTGCGGATTTTCTCTTGTTACAAAAATAGGACACCTTTAACCAAAACCAATTTTAGCTATTTTGACCAACAAATAAGTCTAAATATGATTTTGGTTAAAGGTGTCATAATTTTGCAACGAGAATTTTGGAGAGAAAATGTCGACTGTAAATGCACCGAAAAGTGCAAAATACGGCAGGTTTGAACCACTGTAAGTCTGGTTGTGTTTGTCTGTAGATCTTGATTATTCTTTATCTTTATCTATTCAAATGGTCAATTTGGTGCTTTTTAGACAAAAATTAGCCCCACCAGCTGTGTGTATCAAAAACGCATTGAGGACGATTCCCTATCTAAAGTGAAGATCATCTTTGTGATCTTGCACTATATATGAATCATAACTTTTGTTGTAAGGTAGCTTACCAAAGATTGAAAAATGTTCAAAAATATTAAAATTCATATTCGTAATAATAATTCATAAAGTGCCATATAGTTATAGAACAACCTCAAGAATATGTGTGTAAAGTTTGTGTATCCTGTAATTTTTGTATGGCTCCGTAAAGGACCATCGCCGATATTGGACAGATCCACATTTGTTTTGACACACCGTGTACGTTGCTGTCCTCCCACCGTGACGGGACAACCACAGTTATAATCATCCAGTCTCAGCCAATGTTCACTAAATTTGCATTTTCCCGGCATCGGCAAAATTAGCCCAAAGCTAAATTCCAAACCAACGAACAATGGCGACTGCAATTTGACCAGTTCAAATGGCGACTGTTCTGATACGTAAATTAGTACAGATGTCAAGAGCGTGAGCCAATCAGCTGTCGACATTATGACCTCGACCAATACACGTCACAGAATATGAATATTAATTCAGCGGGAAACAGTCACGAGTTTAGTTCAACCAATGGACTACACAAAATATGTAAATGAGCTGTCTGACCTCGTTCCAATCTGGCGAAGGGTCACCAGCAAACACGTTTCACGGCTGTTTGGATTTTTATTCCGCAATAAATTTCGCTGAACTTCAGAGAATAACTTAGCTTTTTCCACTCATTTTCCCGGACTCTGTACATATATTTCCTCTGACTTTCCATGTCCTTTCAACGAAATTCCATTACTCTTAGCGCCTGGAATTGCATGGCTTGTGCGAGGCCTGTTGTGAATGCTGTAAGGGGCATCAAATGAGACCAGTCTCCGGGCAGGAGATCAAAACTACACATGTGCAGAAGAAAAAAGAAAAACTGAAAAGTGATACTATGTAGGGTTTACCCTTGGTAAACCCGACAAAAACGAGGGAAACTTCATGTGTATTTTCCTGAACTGTCCTCGTTATATTTAAGAATCAAAAGTAAGTTCCCCCCTAAACATTGGTTAATATTTTCTAAGATATTTATGCGATTGTAACGAGATTTCTCACAGAGCTTTAGTGTGACCAGCTCAACAATCAGTGAAAATGATTACCCTGTAGGTGGTGCTATGCCTGAATGAACATGAATTCAATGCAAGACGGTCGCATTTCAAAAATTGCAAAACAGATTATCAAAGACAGATTTTATTCAATCACGAACACATGCTAACAGTTAGAGCAAGGACATTGATATCCAATCACACGGTTTGACTAGAACAACAATCGATGAAAAAGATTACCCTGTACGTGGTGCTATGCCTGAATGAGCATGCATTGGATGCAAGACGGTAGCATTTCCATAAATTGCAAAACAGATTATTAAAGACAGATCTTATTCAATAACGAACAAATCCTAACCGGTAGAGCAAGACAGTGCTATCCAATCACACGATTTGACCAGAGCAGCAATCGGTGAATATGATTACCGTGTAGGTGGTGCTATGCCTTAACCCTGTCAGGCCTGGGAGCCATAATGGTCCCCCTCCTACCAAACTTTCTCTCCTATCTCAGGAGCAACAACAAAATAAAAGCAGATTTTTGACATGTAGTTTGTCATATTGGGGTGATTTTTAACGTAATTGCATACTCCCAGAACAGAGGATCATGGTTAAATCACTGGGACTTTTGGGACCTGTCCAGGTCTGGGGGCTATCCCCCCCCCCCCCCACCCAAATAGTTTTCTTACCTCTGGAGATTGGATACTGAAACTTACCACACTACACCCTTGGGGCACGCTCTACCAGAACATGATGCAAACATTTGATGACGTAACAGTGACGTCATTTTCAAAAGGCATTTCTGGTCGATTTTTTGGTCAGATTTTTCGAATTTTGTTATTTATGTATTTTTTTTGCAAAAACTGCATGATAAATTAGTAAATAATAGTCCGATGTGAAATAAAATCATTTTCATCCACTTTTCCGCGAGGAAAAGCAGAACGTTTGAAGAAAAATGATGAAAACATTACTTTTCTGGTACGTCACATGGCCGCCATCTTGGATTTACCCATGATCCTCTGTTCGGGGGATATGCAAATACACTGTACGTTCAAACTGACCCCAATATGACAAACTAAAAAGTCTGCTTTTATTTTGTTGTTGCTCCGGAGATAGGAGAGAATGTTTGGTAGGAGAGGCTATAATGGCCCTCCAGGCCTGACAGAGTTAAGGCATAGCACCACCTACACGGTAATCATATTTGCTCTGGTCAAACCGTGTGATTGGATAGCACTTTCTTTGCTTTAGCGGTTAGGATTTGTTAGTTATTTAATAAAATCTGTCTTTGATAATCTGCTTTGCAATTTATGGAAATGCTACCGACTTGCATTCAATGCATGCCCATTCAGGCATAGCACCCCGTACAGGGCAATCTTTTTCACCGATTGTTGCTCTGGTCAAACCGTGTGATTGGATAGCACTGTCTTTGCTCCACCTGTTAGGATTTGTTCATGATTGAATAAAATCTGTCTATGATAATCTGTTTTGCAATTTTTGAAATGCGACCGTCTTGCATTGAATCTATGCGCATTCAGGCATAGCGCCACCTGCAGGCTAATCATTTTCACTGATTGTTGCGCTGGTCAAACTTATACTCTGTGAGAAATCTCGTTACAATCGCATAACTATCTTAGAAAATATTAGCCAATGTTTAGGGGGGAACTTACTTTTGTTGAGGTGTTTAGTTCTCACTATGAACAGTAATGTACCATTCAACAAGTCGAAGTGTGAGTGTTGTCACAAGAATACGCGTACAGGCAAGACCAGAAAAATATCTGGTTCACAGTTAGAGTGGGTAAAACGCAGGAGTGACTTTGAAGTCAACACTGAGGGACTATTATGCCCTCAATGTAGGGCTATATTATACTATGTAGATATGAAATCTGCGAACGATGAGACCATCGAAGCGCCTACAGCCGTAGCCGATGATGACCAGCCCGAGGCGGGGTCAAGTTCCTGTTGTGTCATACTACCAGATATTCTACGGCAAGTTCCGATTTGCAACATTACAATGACGTAGCTCGTTAAAAGAAGTTACTTTTTAAACAGCAATAATTTTACATAATCGCGAATTATTTAACTAAAAGACGGTTGCGAGTTAATATATGATACATTGAGTAATAACTAATCCTTTTGTATTGTTTGAAAATGGGGTAAAAATGGAATTTCGACCGAAACGAATAATTCTGTACGACTGGCCTACAAAAACGTTACTGTCGAGGAAACCTGTTCATTTAAAAATAGAACGTACCAAAATAGCACAGAGTCGACTGTGCATTTGACGTCATAAAGGGCAGCTGACCCGGCCTGGACAATAGATATACACACGCCAGTGTCCGAGGGAGTTATTCTCGGGTAACCATCACACATTCTTTCACTCAACATTTTTTAGAGTAATAATTACGAAGAAACGTGCCAAAAGAGATCAATTCCTTTAAATGAAAATCGGGAATTTCTTTGCAATTGTATGGCGAATTGGATGAAACAGATATTGTTCGATATGATAGTACACGATAACATTGACAGTAAGTAGTATCTTATTCCTTTTCGTAAGAAAGAAAGTTGAATATCTTAAGAATTTCCTACCAGCGTTATAAACGTTAATTCTACCTGGCCTGGGAGGGTGGGGTGCATTTTGCGCCCACCTTCGCCTCGCTCCCCACTGCTTGTTGTTTCGTTTCTTGGTCTTATCTCCGGAACGAGAGCTCAGACCTCTTTGTAGATTATTCATATTGGAGTTATTCTAGGTCTAGTTGCATGACCCTCCGAGCAAAGAATAATGTATGAATTTAAAATGGCGGCCATTTGGGGGTACCCCAGAAAAGTGATCTTTAAAAAAAAATCTGACCGAAAAATTGTCCGAAGATGTCAGCTTGACCCGAAGATATAATGTGGTAATTTTTAGATTTGTGTCCCAAATCTTAACCTGCTTTTGCTATGCTATGCCATTATCTCCCTTTAGGAGTAACCCTTACAAAGTTGAAAACCAAAAGTTGTCTCCCCTTAGGGAGCTCTCTCAGCTCAGCTAGGTTACTTAAGCCCAGTACAAACCATACTCTTCCTCTTTCTCCTTTGTACCTCCTTGAGTGTGGTGCTATCAGGAAGTGTCCTTACAGTACTGGTTTGGTTGTTGTTGTTGGGTTTGACCTGCGGTTATACCTTTGCTAAACTTGTACTTTCTATTGCTCTATTCTTGGACAATCATGTCTGAGATATCTGTCCCTGTAAATTCTAATGCATGCCGTTTGTGTCGGCAGTTTTGGTCTAGTTTGGATGCTCACACGAAAGGTCACCTTTGTTACCGTCAGCCACGTGTTTAGAGTGTCTAAGTTGGGATGTTTCCGCCTGGAGGTTTATGTCCAGGCTTGACGGGCGGGGTTACGGTACACCCTGCTTTATCTGCGGACGAAAGACGCCAAAATGAAATTGCTCTTTTCGGAGATTTCAAAATTTTAACTGATCTTTCTGGTTTCTTGTTTGGATTTATTCGCATAAATTTAGTCCAGCCAGATTCTATTTGAATCCTTGTCAGTGGGACTGTTTGCACGTTACGATAGTGTTAAATCCCAGACAGTTCAGAACCGGTTGGTAAGTTTTGTCTGGCGCGTTTGTGCACAAACCCGTTTCTTTGTTCGGACAACAAAGGATTCTGTCCAAAGCCCGGCTTTCTCGACCGCGCTTTGTTATCGGGAACGTGTTCCGTTAGACTACAGTGTTAGTCCGGGAGCCGGTCGAAAAACCTGGAAATACAGTCCACCTAATATTTTTTGATGGTTTCTATATCTTTTCGATGCGCTGATCACGAAACCGGATGATGCCACCTTGGCATCCTTGGGGAAATCGAAATATCCAAGATGGCCGCCATGAGGCATTTCCTGGTTATTATGTCATGCTGAATTGTCGCATGGATGATCTCGATCACTGATTGTGATATATTTGACTATAAATTTGGGACAAATTCAATCAGTACATACGTCACACAACAATTTGGCGAAAACAAACAAGAATAACAGGAAAAATTATTCAAGATGGCTGGTGTTGACCCCTTAACCCTACCTGGCGTGGGAGGGGGGAGCACTTTCCGCCCCGTTGGTTTTTCTCCTATCTACTGAACGACAAAAAAATTGAGAGCTGAAACTTTTTAGATTATCATATTGGGGTAATTTTTAGCCTATTTGCATGACCCCCCGAGCAGAGGATCATGGGGTAAATTCAAAATGGCGGCCATGTGTGGTACCATATTTCGTCATATTTCTTCCAAATTTTTGCTTTTCTGTATGGAAAAGTGAGTAAAATCTATTTTATTTCATATCAGATTATTATTTACTAATTTATCATGCAGCTTTTGCGAAGACAAGCAAAAATAAAAAATTCGAAAATTCTGACCAAAAATGCTCTGTTTAAAATGACGTCACAGTGACGGCATCAAGGCAGCCATCTTGGATTTTTTCACATTTTCTTGTAGAGCTTGACCCAATGATATAGTGTGGTAAATCCGGGTTGCGGTACACCCCAAATCGCCTAGGCCAGATAGGGTTAAAATATGCCCGTCTCTCTAAAATATAAAGCGTTGAATTTAGTGGTTACCTTAATCACCCATGGCTTTCAAAATGCTGACATATATGACATATTTCCCAATGTCCGTAGAGCATAGGGTATACCAGGGTGCGGGTGCATCACAGGTGTGTGTGCATGCGTACGATGGCGTCACTTTCGAGCTCCGAGCTCCAAGAGCTCCGAGCTCAGATTCCCAAGAGCTCCGAGCTCCAAGAGCTCCGAGAGTTCCGGAGCTCCGTCGGAGCTCCGAGCTTGAGGCGTGCCAAACGCCCGTCTTAACACAAGAGCTCCGAGCTCCAACAGCTCCGAAAGCTCCAAGCTCTCAACCCATTCATGCGTACATCCAAATGCGCCCTAACATCAGGAAAATAGCCATGGCCATCTATGAACGGTATAGCCTGATGCCGCTTGAAATGAAAGGCAATCCCACGCACAGGTCCATCATGAAGACCAAGCTCTTGGGTGACCTTAACGCTCTAGCATATAACGTCACTTGAAAGAGGATATGGGGTTACTGCCCACCATGGCCCTGGGAAATAAGCAGAATGCGCAAACAACTATTTCAAAACATGCTGCCTCAACGGTATCCTGGACTGCTCGAAGACGCTTAGGCCAAGAGCGATCCTGACCGAAGATTGAACTTTCTCAAACGACGGCTTCTGATTGGACGAGAGCTTACGAGAATTGTAAATATACCCAACGCGGCTCCCCCAGCGTGGGTGTGATGTGCTGGTGGGGATAATAACATGATTGACCTGTCATCCTTGTTGTTGTTGTTGTTGTTCTCTCATCTGTCTACATCTTGGCGTCAATGCGTTATGCTAGAGCGTTAAGTTCGCCCAAGAGCCCTTTTCCCACAATTCCCGACCTGCGCATGTGTGACATCGTCTATAAAGCACGTCCCTCTGAACCCCACACCCCCATTCCTACTGTTGCAGAGCCATGACGGAGACCCATTCCTATGCGACTAGCATTTTACAGCATGCGATCGTGGTTAATTCACTCATGGGTTACCGAGCAGTGGTTCGGTCCATGTTTAGAGATGGCGACGACAACGAGGGGCGATACCAGATCCTGGAAGAGCTCACAGAATCGGTCCTCGACAAGGTCGGCTCCATGGAAAGGTGTGCTATCACTCTCTACTACTGGACTATGACAGCCATTCTTGATGCTCGGGCTATGGACCACGAGCACTCACGCTGGAACCAGCGACGGCTCTTTGTCCTCACAATGGTCTGCTGCGGCAATGAAAGTTCTGTCTTACAGCGACAGAAAAGAACGGCTCTTTTCAGATGTTCACACACACACGCACTCACAATGGACGCTCCGCCATGACTTCCAACAAAAACCATACCATTCGTCATCCCGAACTGATGAGGGACACGTGTAACGTGTAAATCCCTATATGTACAGACACTACCACCACCACCGGGCGTTGGGCACGCGTTACTGGCCATTTGGACCACGGATGGTCCTTCTCCACCCCAAACACCTACCTTCACACCCACCAGAATGGCCGCTCTCCCTAACACTCTTACTGATGACGTCACCAATGACATCACAGATGACGTGAACATCCCTCGAGTCGTGGTCTACACCACGAGAGCTTCAAGCTGACACCCTACACAGCCTATTAAGACTAGGGATGGTCCCACAATCACACAACAGACCCCCCACGAACCCAAAAATGCCTGCTTTCTATACTACGGCCAGACCACGCATGCGCAGAATGTTGAAACCGGACGACACATTAACCCGGTCGGATGGTTCCCGAGGAGAGCTTCACGATGACACCTCTTATGGCCCAATCGCTCCACTATTGGTCCGTCGCGACCCCAAAACATCTATTCAAATAACCTTTTTTCTGCGCATGCGCAGAATGACGTCAGTTTCACCTTACAACCCATCCAATTGAATGCGTCCCCACGAATGCTTCAAACTGATACCTAATACGGCCCAATCGGACCACTATTGGTCCACCTCGACCCCAAAACGTTCCTCCCAGTGCCCATTTTCCCAGCATTCCCTGTCTGCGCATGCGCAGAATGTTGAACGCGCACGACACATTAGCCCAGTCGGACACTCCTCCACGAGAGCTTCACGATGACACCTACTACAGCCCAGTACGCCCAATATGGGTCCGTCTCGGCCCCAAAACGTCCATTAAATACCCTTTTTCTACTGCGCATGCGCAGAATGACGTCAGTTCCACCCTACTACTGTTGAGATAAGCTGGAGGTAGTATTATTAGTGGTATGAAGTACTAATAAATCTATACACCATTTCTTGATCACTCGTAGACCCCAAATATATAGCTCAATTCCATATAGCGATCAATCTAAGCGATATACAGCGGTCATGTTGAATGTGCTGGCGGCCATCTTGGATATTTTGATTTCCCCAAGGTTGCCAGGCGGGCATCATTCGGATTTTGAATCTGCACACACACGGGATATGTAATCCATCAAAAAACGTTAGGTGGACTCCATTTCCACGTCAAAGCTCAAACTGGGGTTTGGCTCCCGGACTATGTGTGAGCCTGACCGGCTAGGATATTTTTATGACGTTGGAACTGTACGAAATTGAACAAAGATTTTACTTCACGGAATAGAAATGCTTCAACGTACTATAACTTCGGAGAATTACAAGTTTCTGCAGGGAATTTGCAGATCTTCATTTTTTCGTTGTGTTGTTGTTGTTGTTCTTGTGTTTCGGACTTTTCCAGTTTTTGGTAGTTTACTTCTATGCATTCAGTTCATTGTTCCTACCAAAATTTAGTCTCTTGTTATATCAAGTGTTATTCTGTTTATTTGATATCATGTAATCAAGAGAGAACTTGCAGAGGTTTTTCTCTGTCTTTGATTCTTACGTGTTGTTGTTGTTGTTGCATTTGTCTTCGTCGTCACAAGTCAAAGCTATACACTACGACTCTTTATTACATTTTAATGAGCTACCTTATTACTCTCTTTGTGTAAATCAAGGGTGTGTTGAACAACAAAAGAGATCACGAGATTGTTTATTAAGAAATTGTGCTATTCTTTGGAACACATTTTTCTGTTAGTAAATATTGCATTGTGATATATTTATTTTTCACAACCAAATTTTCCCCATCGGCATACTGAATTAGACTTGCAATTCAAATTGGGTTGAGCTTTAATTTTATTTTCTTCTTTCTGAGAAATTATTAATATTAGCTTGAGTGTGAGTTTATTTCTCCGAGAAGTCTTTAGAATTGCTCTCGTTCGACGACACGTAGGGTATTTGATCTTGTTGGCCGGGCAAGATCAAGCCTGAAGTTTCTCAATCGTCTGCTTGGGACAGCATAAGTCTGTTCCATCGGGCGGTCTTCTTGTTCTTCGTAAGTTACTTTCGTCCGAGTATGATTACCGGTTACAGCCTTGTAAGAAGAACGACAGACTGCTCCTTAGCAATGTTTTTCTCCTCGACAGCCTCGTCCAAACATCTTTTGGTCTACAGCATTTGTTTGATCTTAATTTGAGGACTTATACAGTGTAGGTTAGACCTCTAATTGGGGAGCGAATCTAGATTGAACATTGTTCTTGTTTGGTCAATTGAAATTGTGAAATTTAATGATCTTAGTTCATCTACCGGCGAGATACATCAAAATGTATTTGCTCACTTCGGGGAATTTTAAATTTTATTGAAGATCTTCCTAGTTTACGTTGGAAGTTTCTTTGTGTTGATTGTCGGGGATGTTACTACCAGGCGGAGTTACGCTCTCGATTAACGCTGAGAACAATGAATGTGTTCATCTCCTCTGCGTTTCAAATCTCATTACAGTTTCGCGTACTACGGCTGTTTTGTTTTGGACTCCACTGTGATTTTTCGAGTTTCGGCTTTACAGTTTTTGGATTCAACTTCAGTTGTTTTTCCATAACGTCGTTCCTGTTCACCTCAACGTCGTTTCTCGTACATTTTTAAGGTTGTACCCTGCGCCTTTGTGAGCGTATATGTACAATAAATTGAACTGATTTTGTAAGAATTTGGGAAAATTACTACGCCGTTTCTCAAGCAACGCCTTTCGCGTTCCGCATTACGTCGTTTCTGTTACACCTCGTCGACGTTCCATTACGCCGTCACGTTGTGCTCTTACACCTGTACGTTTTTCTCGTACATCTGTTAGACGTTACCGTACGCCATAACGCCGTTCA
The DNA here is from genome assembly GCA_036873755.1 of Hanleya hanleyi. Taxonomy (NCBI): domain Eukaryota; kingdom Metazoa; phylum Mollusca; class Polyplacophora; order Lepidopleurida; family Hanleyidae; genus Hanleya; species Hanleya hanleyi. The sequence goes on along the minus strand of JAVTVY010027384.1, from coordinate 96,426 downwards.
CCACGTCGTTCTTTTATACCTCCTTATCAGGGTCGTCAAGTTCGACAGTCCCGGTCTCCATTTCTAGATCTTTTTCTTGATTGTCATAGAGACTTCGACGTTTGTTCGCCTGCACATCTCTCGATTTTGGTGTTTTTCGTATAAGACAATTCGGTTGATGCGTCTTCTTTATCGCTGGGTTGACCTCCATCGTTTTGCGAGATGCATATCTTCTTATACCCATGCATCCTCGTTTTTCGGCGTTTTTCCTACGATTCACCATCGTCGGTCGTCGGTTTGAGTGGCAAGTCCTCCCGTTCGGAGTCAACATCGCCCTTTTATCACTTTTCTAGTCTTGGCGTTTTTCTCCATCTCGGGGCTTTCACATCGAGGTTTACTTAGGTTCGTCGTTACTTTGGGGGCAGTTTTTCGACTCTCTCCATCAAGTGCTTCGTCCCGTATAGACCGTTGGACCAGTTTTAGACGTTGGCATTATAGTTGTTTTGTCATCGACTTGTAGGGCTATTCATTTCTACGCAGGACCTTACTCATTACGGTCGTCTACTAGTTCGGTCACTGCAGTGCCATCTGTCTTATTTACAGACGTCATCCCTCAATCCATTAGTGCTGGTACCGTATTGACGTCTCTACTTCCACATCTGATTTTGGTGGCAGTCCCGCCACATCGTCATGTGGGGTGTTCCTTTCCGATTTCGATATCCGGATCACCATCTCTATACCGAGGCTTCCGAGACCTGTTCGGGAGGCAATCTGGACGGTCTGGAGGTGTCCGGCAGATAGTCTAGGTTGGATGCCAGACTTCACATCAATTTTTCTGGAATGAAGGCAGTCATCCTAGCAGTTCAGCATTGGAGTTGGCGTCTCGTGAATTCGTCCCTTCTCATCGCTACGGACAACTCTACTGCCAGTGCTCACATCAACAAGATGGGTTCCACCCGATCTTTGTCAATGTTTTTCGTCTGGTGTGGGATCTTTACGACTGGGCTCTCATTCATCTCTGTCATCTCAATGCTCGCCATGTCCCGGGTCAGCTCAATATCTTAGCGGACCGCCTGTCTCGTCCCGACACCGTCCTTCAGACCGAATGGCAACTTCTTCTGGGGGTTTTCCGTCAGATCTGCAGCATATGGGAGTCCCCCTTGATCGACCTGTTTGCGACGAGGAACAATGCGCAGCTTTCCCTTCTTCGTCAGTCCGATTCTGGACCCTCAAGCCTTCGCCATCGACGCTCTTTCATTCAACTGGGACAACTTCCTGGCTTATGCCTACCCTTCCATGGCCCTGATTCAGGAAGTTCTGCAAAGAGTTCTCAACACGACTGCGTCGTTCTGCTCGTGGTTCCGTGGTAGCCTCGTCGTCAGTGGTTTCCGGTTCTGGTTCCACTTCTCACTGCTCCGCCACGACGTCTTCCAGTTTGGCCCAGCCTGTTTCGTCAACCTCACAGGATATTTCATCATCAACCCGCGGTGGCTCAACTTACACGTCTGCAGACTATCCAGAGTGCACTCACAGTCCAAGGATTTTCAGCAGAAGTTGCACAGACGATGGTTTCAGCCGATCGATCTTCCACATCGCAGCTCTATCAAGCGAAATGGGCCTATTTCGTCTCCTGGTGCCGAGAACGTGATGCCGATCCCGACTCTGCCTCTATTTCCTTAGTAGCTGTCTTCCTCCTTCACCTTCATCGTGATAAGAAGTTTCAAATCAGCACCATTGAGGGGTATCGATCTGCTTTGGCTAGGGTTTTACGTCTTTCTACCGGCATCGACATTAGTCTAAACGACAATATCTCTGCTCTCCTACGGGCTTTCGCCTTTCAGTCTCGCCGTACTCGCCAGCTGTTACCGTAGTGGGATATTGATGTGGTTCTTTGTGCCCTGATTCGTCCGCCTTTCGAACCATTACAATCCGCCTCTCTTAAAGCTGTTTCCTACAAAACTGCTTTTCTGGCGGCTTTTGCTTTGGCATCTAGAGTTTCTGAACTCCACGCTCTGGAAAGATCATCTCTGACCTGGACGGCGGATTGGTCTCCCATTTCCTTTCGTCCCGTCCCGGAGTTCATCGCCAAGAATGAGGCTGTGCGCCAAGGTCCGTGTGCTCAACGTTTGTACTCCATCCCTGCATTATCAGACTTTGTTCGTGACCTTGAGGACGACTTACTGTTATGCCCTGTACGAGCCATACGTCACTATCTTACTCGTACCGATTCTGGTCGGGGCTCTCGTCGTTTATTATCCCTGTCTCTTCAGCCATCCGCAGTGCGTGACATTACCAAGAATACTATTGCTTCTTGGTTGAAGAAGACCATTAAGCGGACATATCAATGCCATTGACGCTCCCCCACTTTTGCCCTCTGCTTCTTCCCATGAAATTCGTGCCATCGCTACATCATGGCCTTTATGGAAGAACTTATCCCTTCATGACATTGTCCAGTCCTGTGCATGGACGGCAAATTTTACGTTCACTGATTTCTATCTGAGAGATATGTCCGTACAATCAGATAGAGTGACCACGCTTGGGCCGCTGGTGGCTACCCAGCACATGGTCCAGTAACTTCCAAAAAGAGGGGGGGGGGTGTATCTTCGTTCAGCGCAGCAAGTCCGTCAATCAGCCAGCTTGCTGCAACATCACATCTCTCAGTCATATCATATGTCCACCATATTACATGATCACCTCAATAGGTCAATCAGTCAGCCAACTTACAAGACCCGTCTCATCGGTGAGTATGGTTTAGGCATGGTTATTACTACACCCACTGCGTCTCCACGACCTGGGTTTTCCCTTCTATTGACTATTGTGTACCACATTTACAATCAAGTTTTTGATTTTAATCCACGAGTACCCTCAGCGTCTTCGACCCGGGTTCTCTGTGGGTGAGTTTTAGTGTGCTGTAAGCCTATACAGTCAGCCAGCTTAAGGCATCATCACAGCTAATCACATGTCCTCCTTATTACATGATCTCCTCAACAGGTCAGCCTGTTGCCAACTCACAAGACATCTTAACTCACAAGACATCTTTCAAGACCTGACACAAGGGTGAGTATTGGTTTTTAGGTATACTTTGAGTCAGTTTCAAGTTTAAAGTACAGAGAGTTTGGTGTATGAGGGCAATTATGACCAACTCAAGAGAGACAACTGCTGTCAACTCGCAAGTCATCCTACAAGAACTGACACATACGTGAGTACTACTTTCAGGTTTGCCATTGTCAGCAACAGGGACTATTACAGAGAGTTGACGTAAGACGGTTTGGGGATCATCTCTAGAGAGACAGCTGCTGTCAACTCACAAGTCATCTTACAAGAACTGACACATTCGTGAGTACTACTTTCAGGTTTGCCACTGTCAGCAACAGGGACCAAAGTACGGAGAGTTGACGTAAGACGGTTGGTGGATCATCTCTAGATAGACAGCTGCTGTCAACTCACAAGTCATCTTACAAGAACTGACACATACGTGAGTACTACTTTCAGGTTTGCCACTGTCAGCAACAGGGACTAAAGTACAGAGAGTTGACGTAAGACGGCTTGTGGACTAAAGAGTGGTATAAGATGGGCACCTTGTATACTATGATGGCGGTACTGACCACATCTCGTTCATACACTGATTACCAATCGAATACTCAGCGCCTGGGCCCGAGTTCCTTCGTGGGGGTAAAATTGTGCACCACATCCACGATCACGGCTACATGGATGAGTACATGCAACTTTCCATTATGATTACTCCATGACTACCCACAGCGTCACCGACCAGGGTCCCTCTTGTCGAGTACTAGTATGCCATGTCCGTGATCATCTCAGCGGTTACTCAACCTGCTATGAGAACTACAACAAGGCCGAGGTACCCACCTCCATATGTTGGTAGTGAGGCATAGCAAAAGCAGGTTAAGATTTGGGACACAAATATTAAACATTTATAAATAATGTTAGTATTTGTTACCAAATCAAACCTGCTTTTGCTTTGATTGCCCTCCCATCCTGCCCCTCACTCCACGGCCTTACACACCACACGTCTCGGGCTATAACAGGGAAAAAGAGGAAGAGTATGCTTTGTACTGGGCTTAAGTAACCTAGCTGAGCTGAGAGAGCTCCCGAAGGGGAGACAACTTTTGGTTTTCAACTTTGTAAGGGTTACTCCTAAAGGGAGATAATGGCATAGCATAGCAAAAGCAGGTTTGATTTGGTAACAAATACTAACATTATTTATAAATGTTTAATCTCTCTAGCTTTAAGGAAATGAAAAATATTTAGGAGGGGCATTTTTCGCCTAAGCCCCCCACACCCTACATCCCTCCTTCCCAAGCTGCGGTACACCCCAAATCGCCCAAGCCAGATAGGGGTAATACATGCATTTTTGTTTTCGTCGAGCAGGGTTTTTAACTCGCTCGGGTCGAATATTTTGTAAAAGCACCCAAATGAATTATTCCTGGTTTTTCTTTCTTTTTTGTTTTTTATATGAAAAAAGGCAATATGATTCTCCAGTGACTGGACAAGAACATCCCGAACATTCTAAAACGATCTGCCAAATATATGTAGAGCTACAAGAACGTGCGGTGTGCTTCGATATAACGGTATCCAAAATAATATGAGCCATTATTTATTGGGCGATCTGCTGGAAGTAAATTACTGTAGTTACCGGGGTAAATCGAGAACATAGCCAATGCCTATCCCAGATGCATTTATCGACAACTTGACACTGGAAATCATATTTCTTGATTGCCACGCGATTGTTCCTGAGACAAACGATTCCTGAAAAGGATGGAATGAAAGACGACAGAGGATTGCGTAATATGTCCGAGAGAAAACAGACATGGATAACGTTATGCGGAATTACCACTTCCCAGTGTGACTGACATTTTTTATCGAATTTGTGAGTCGGCATTATACGCTGTGATACCGACATTTCGTATCGAATTTGTGCGCTAAAGAGACACCATATAATAACTAGAGGTTCCGCTCTGACCCTTGAGTTGCCGCTCCGGCATGAAACATATGCTGGTTGTTTTTTTAAGCAAAAACATACGTCTCCCCCAACCTCCCACCTTGCCTTGAGTGGGCACATAATTTAAGGGAAAGTGCTATAAAATGAATGTAGCAGTAAGTATGCTAAACAAAGCTGCCCATCTAAAAATAATAATTACAAAGAGGTGATTTTCATTGTTGAAGTAACCCAGTGAGGAGTCGGGATATATAGCAATGAGTGGATTGCCGACATCTACAGCGTCCAACCAATGTGAAATACATGTAATTGTGAAGCATCAACTATTTCGAAACTGACCACATTATAGGAAAGATGCAAAACATACAAGAGCCACACCTATAGTATACATGCAGTACCGTATAGAAGTTTCATGCATCTGCCTTCAGTAGTTTCCAAGATATGGAGTGAACAAAAATTGGACAGACAGATAAGCACATTTTGCATGGACCCATGCAAGCACTAGCTCACACCAAAACCTAATTAGATCATAAGGCCATTTCAATGAAGCTTCCGTCCAAGTTTGGTGAAATTTCATCCAGTAGTTCTCCACATATCTTGTAGACAAGAGTAGTCCTGTACATACATGTAACAAAGCTGGACATCAGAAACAGATGGATGCACGCAAACAAACCAAAACCTAATCAGATGAGGCCATCACGATAAAGCTGCCATCCAAGTTCGGGGAAATTCCATCCAGTAGTTCTTCAGATATTTTACAGACAAGGCTTGTCTATACATGTACAAATAGACAGACGGATGAACACCAAACACGCGCGCACACTAAAACATAATAAGATGCGGAGGCCATTCCAATAAAGATTCCATCCAAGTCTGGTGAAGTTCACCAGAGGCCATCATGATGAAGCTTCCATCCAAGTTCGGGGAAATTCCGTCCAGAAGTTCTCCAGATATCTTACAGACAAGGCCTGTCTATACATGTATAAGTAGATGGACAGGCAGACAGACAACACACCCAGATGAACGCATGCATGCATACCGAAACCTAATCAGATGAGCCCATTGCAATGAAGCTTCCACCCAAGTTTGGCGAAATTCCGTGGGTTATTTCTCTAGATATCTTGCAGACAAGGCTTGTATATACATGTACAAGTAGATGGACGGACGGACGGGCACCGGACACGGATGAATGCACACACACAAACCAAAACCTAATCAGATGAGAGGGCTATTCCAATAAAGCTTCCATCCAAGTTTGGTGAACTTCCGTCAAGTAGTTCTCCAGATATCTTGCGGACAAGGCCTGTATATACATGTACAAGTAGATGAAGGGACGGACGGACACCGGACACGGATGAATGCATGCACACATACACCAAAACCTGATCAAATGAGGGGGGCTATCCAAATGAAGCTTCCATCCAAGTTTGGTGAAATTCCATCCAGTAGTTCTCAAAATATCTTGCAGACAAGGCCTGTACATACATGTACAAGTAGATGGACGGACGGACAGACACCGGACACGGATGAACGCATGCAGACACACCAAAACCTAATCAAATGAGGGGGCTATCCCAAAGAAGCTTCCATCCAAGTTTGGTGAAATTCCGTCCAGTAGTTCAAGATATCCTGCAGACAAGGCCTGTATATACATGTACAAGTAGATGGACGGACGGACGGAAACCGGACACGGATGAATGCACGCACACACACTAAAACCTAATCAAATGAGGGGGCTATCCCACTGAAGCTTCCATCCAAGTTTGGTGAAATTCCGTCCAGTAGTTCTCAAGGTATCTTGCAGACAAGGCCTGTATATACATGTACAAGTAGATGGACGGACACCGGACACGGATGAATGCACGCACACACACTAAAACCTAATCAAATGAGGGGGCTATCTCAATGAAGCTTCCATCCAAGTTTGGTGAAATTCCGTCCAGTAGTTCTCAAGATATCTTGCAAACAAGGCCTGTATATACATGTACAAGTAGATGGACGGACACGGATGAATGCACGCACGCACACACACCAAAACCTAATCAAATGAGGGGGCTATCTCAATGAAGCTTCCATCCAAGTTTGGTGAAATTCCGTCCAGTAGTTCTCAAGGTATCTTGCAGACAAGGCCTGTATATACACGTACAAGTAGATGGACGGACACCGGACACGGATGAATGCACGCACACACACCAACACCTAATCAAATGAGGGGGCTATCTCAATGAAGCTTTCACCCAAGTTTGGTGAAATTCCATCCAGTAGTTCTCAAGATATCTTGCAGACAAGGCAAGGGGACGGACAGACATCCATCCATCCATCCATCCATCCAACCAGACAGACAGCACAAACACTAGACATAATAATTAAAATGCAACAATATTTCACATTCTTTATTGATATTTTCGTTATTTTTGGAATAACACTATCTTAGAATAGCACAAATTCTAGTGCTGAAAATTTGGTAGAGTCCCGTGCGGGATTCGAACCAGCGACCCCAGAGTCAGGCACCTAATCGCCAGCACTGTATGTCGGCGATCTAAACCACTCGGCCAACGGGCCTCCCACAAAACAGGAGGTAGCAGACCGGTAGTCTTGAAAGCGAACATACAGTACCCCTCTGATGATCGTAATGACACAGCTGTGCTATTCTAAGATAGTGTTATCCCAAAAATAACGAAAATACTGTTATACGATCACTTTCTAAATGATAAAAAATATATCTATTCAGCTTTGGGAGCTGTGTCATTACGATCATCAGAGGGGTACTCTATGTTCGCTTTCAAGACTACCGGTCTGCTACCTCCTATTTTTGTGGGAGGCCCGTTGGCCGAGTGGTTTAGATCGCCGACATACAGTGCTGGCGATTAGGTGCCTGACTCTGGGGTCGCTGGTTCGAATCCCGCACGGGACTCTACCAAATTTTCAGCACTAGAATTTGTGCTATTCTAAGGTAGTGTTATTCCAAAAATAACGAAAATACTGTTATACGATCACTTTCTAAATGATAAAAAATATATTCTTTATTGATGTTTGTTGCCGAGTATTTCTTACATATTTAGCCCCCCCCCCCCCAAAAGATGTCTTTTTTCACAATGGGTAATTTGGAGATGCATACCATTTACTATATAAGCATTTCGCGTAAAAAAGAGATCTTTTCACAATGTGAGTTATTTGGACGACGAGGTAGATCGAGCAACTTTATTCCGTACGCTACCTCTCTGGAAAAATGCAAACTATATAAGCATTTCGAGATTTGCGCATTAGCGAAATTAATGCATACCTCTTTCCATTGTGCGTCTTTGTCGCCATTTTTTGGCTTTCTTATTCTCCTTTCAATCTCTCTTCGTGTTGTTCAGTAACAGTTGGTCGAAGGTGTCCATCTTTTTCTTCTTTGGAACTCGCATCTGCTTTGGATAGTTTCTTGCACAGATGAAACGCTAGTTTACAGAGATGTGATCTAGAGTGGATCAGTAGAGATTACAAGCGTCTAGTCCGTCATTCATAATCCAGCCGTCGTCCATGAGAGAATATCCGCGTCCATAATCCAAAGACCTATTCCATTTTCCATATAACAGTATTAGCACCAAATTCAAAAAGACAATCATAGTATACATAAACATAGGCTTGTTTCCTGTAAGAGAGAAGCGGTCAACAGTTTTCAATGATGCCGTTATTATTACATAATTTCACATAACACTTAGCGATCAGATCGACCAGATCGCTTTCATTATGATATGATATATGATATGTTTATTGCATACATAAGTGCTGGCTTGGGAGCCCAAACAGATGATACATGTATAAATCAAGCAATTAAGCAATAAGAGTAATATACATGATGTAGAAATAAGAAAATGCACAAGTTCGTTAAGCAAAATTAGTTACACATGATATTGATCAATTAGCTCATTTCGTAACTTCAATGACTCTTATTAAAATATTTCCGAGGTTAATCAGTCCATATTTATTTTGGGGATTCATAAGACAATTAAATTTATTTATAGATGGCCAAGATAGAAAATATTTTTTTAAATATTTGCAACGTATGTGTTGATAAGCCGGGCAACACAATAGTAAATGATATTCATTTTCAACGACGCCCATATTACATTTATGGCATATCCGCATATTTTTGGGAATATTAAGGTATCTTCCTTTCTCAACATTCAAACCATGATAACCACAGCGGAAACGTGCTACTATTTTGAGAAGCTTCCATCCTACATCAGCAGAAAAATTAATGTAATTTGCCTGAGTAAAAACGATAATGAATTTAATATACATATCAAATCTAGAGGAAGTATTAATATTTGATGACCAATTCTGAATGAAACTATCTTTAATGGTTCGCTTTATACTAGAAGATATAGATACTGGACAATCCTCATTTACAAGCAAATAGCCATAGCCATTTGATTCTAAAAGCTTTTTAATCCCTTTACTCCAATGAAAGCTCGTTTGAAAAACGGGCGAAGAGCATTTCCCCAGAAAATTTTGTAACACATAATTTGGTACTCACAGGGCTTAGATCTCTCCAATTTGGGCACACTCCCTATTAGGGGTGGCAATTTTTTTTAAGACGGGACAGTGTGTGGGGCACATACATGTACCCCTGGAGGATGAGCAATCAGGAATCATCACTGGTAGAAGTACCTCTGAGAAGGGGTTTCTTCACCAACGGGCGAAACCCAGTGTGAGGCAACATCAACTTTATTTTGCATTTCAAAGGCCCACCGACATTAAAAAATCGAACAAAAATAAAATATCAAATTGCCACTTTTATATTTCCCATGCAAGTTTGAACATGAAGACTTTGACCTCCTTTTTATTCCTGATTGTATGGATTAGGCTGTTGTATTCTATCTGAAACAATGCCAGCAAATAAAAATGAAAAAAAAAATAAAAAATAAATACCTTTCACTATAATTTTTCACTGTAAGTCAACGAATTGTTATTGTTGTAAAATGCTAATACACTTAGGCAATAACGACATTCAATGTAAATCAGGAACCTTCACTGGCTGTGTGATCTATCATTCTGTCATGGTACCCATATTTCGACAGTGATGCAGTATGTCAGAGCTAGGAAATGGAGGGTGTTTCAACAGCTCAGCCGATACAGCATGGTTTTAACTTACTGTTGAAAGCTGAGGCTGTTGGAACACATGCAAAATTCGCTAGATTGTTCTGAAAGACAACTCACATGGGAATATACAATTATGAACATGAAGCTGCGCTATCGAAACCCCTCGGCTCTGAACCCCAGCTATTATAATGTAAGGGTGTCTCTACCAATTGATTGGCTTGTGGTAAGAAATATTTACCCCTGGTATTGTAAGTGTACTTTCTTTGAAAAAAAAAAAGTTTTCCTCCCCTTAAATTAATTTGTTTCTGGAATAAATACATACACTATAGATATACGTTTGTCATATCTTGGTAAACACAACTGAAATTGCTGAAATGGAAATCATTAGAAGAGAGCCAAATTTGGAGAAACATTTAAGTGGTGGGAATATAAAATGACGTGATATAGAAATAATATGCAAACTTAACATAGGAATTAGTGGATTTTGTTAGACAAGGGGCATAACTCTGCAAAATACTTTCTGACACGACTCATTTTCGATAGGCATCTAGTGTCATTTTCAAAACAGATTTGCAGGCATTCTTCGCATTGTGTAAGAGAATAAATCAGTCATCCAATCAATAAATAAATGTGATAGTATACAAACATGATATAGAAATTATATGCAAACTTAACATAGGAATTAGTGGATTTTATTAGACAAGGGGCATAACTCTGCAAAATACTTTCTGACACGACTCATTTTCGATAGGCATCTAGTTCAGGTCAAGAGAAACAACTGTATCACGTTAGGATGTTGTATATGGAACGGTTCTGAAATTATCACAATAACAAATCATAAATGGATTTTTATTTGTAAAAAGGGGCATAACTCTGCAAAATATTGTCCGAGATGACTCATTTTCGATAGGCTTCTGATTTACGTGAAGATAAATAGATGTAACAAGTTTGGTTGCCATGCATGAAACGGTTCTGTAGATATCGCGGTAACGGACGGACGGACGTACGGACGGACAACCGTACATGATGACGACAATACCCCTAGGCCAAAGTTGGCCGAGGGGTAAAAATGAGAGTTACAACATTTGTAGGTTTCCATCAATTCTGATATGGATTGCCAAGAAAATTATACCTATATTATCTTAAAATGACCGTCCTTATCCAAACTTCATGACATGTAGAAATATTCAATGTAGGGACATACCCACTATATCCCCATTCATTTGTGTACAGTTTACTTAGTTCTTCCCAAATAAGCAGATTATGTATACTTTTAATCAATTAGATTGTGTATTGTATCACCTGAATCACACCATTTGTTGATCGCTGTCAGGTTATCGCTTAACATTTAACAGTTTCTGGAAATGACAGCATTTTAATATCTGTCCAACCTGACAGACATAATTTACTGCCTTACCTATTCATAAATGTGTATTGGCTAAGATCACATGCAGGAGCAAAGTAACTCCGAATAAACTTAAACACATGGTGACAGTCTCAATATTTCGACAAAATTTTATTTGTCATCTTCAGGATGTGACGATGGATGGTTAAACTTCGGCTATCAAATCCAAAACTTAACAGTGGTGTAAAAGCTTCGAAAGAGCTACAGTTATTCAGGTAGACTACTATTTATTATTATTTTGGTATTTTTGTTTCTAATTTCAACTTTCATATATATATCTTAATTCATCAATCACGGTTTAGATAATACAACCACCCAGCATTTCTGTGGTGTGTGTATTCCTTGTCTTGTTTATTAATAGCCCAATATAGTCTTGTATTTCCCGTTCTGTAACTATTCAATTCTCTAGATCTTATTTCCGATTTCAATCCTAGGTACATTTCTGACGTTTCTCTAATCAACTTTTTTTTCTTCTAATCTCTGTTTCAGTTGTGTTTATTCCCCTAATTGACATTTCTGCTGCCACTATACACACTCACACACCTCAATAAATCACCACCTGTCACTATTAATCCTTATCTAACTATTGCCATTTCAACTGTGTATTGCCAGACCGATGTGGTGTGTGTATTCCTTGTCATGCCTATGTGCCACTCATGTTTATCTTGTTATGTTCACATATTATCTGATTGGCTATTGCCCTCTAATTTTGTGTATCGAACCATTTCAGTCTTTGTTACATGTAGTTGTTTCTGTATATAAGGGCCTGTATCTGCTGTTATATCATATCCTGAAGATGACAAATCAAATTTTGTCGCAATATTGAGACTGTCACCATGTGTTTATTAAGTTTATTCGCAGTTACTTTGCTTCTGCATTATGCCAAGCTTATCAGTGGATCAACATGACTAAGATCACATTATGCCTTGTATATATACTGTGCGTATGGAGCTGTTTGTAACTTTGTTCACTGCTGAAGATGCTAGAACTAGTAGCGAAATATATGGAATGAAATTGTCATCCCTACCCAGAGTTGCTTTTCTTCTCTATTATTGGAAAATCATCAGTGGTTCCAATGGATTACTTCATTTAGATATACATGTAAAAATTTCTCAGGTGGGATGTGCCATATAGCAGGTATGTAGAAGTTCCACTTCAAAAATCTTTCTACTTTTTCAGTTCAAAAAATTATTATCAACAGTTGTAACCATCCTGTCAAAATGCAATGGCATGTGCAATTTCAATCTCGAGTTTCAAATAAATTCTGGGGACCTCCACATAAAACAAAAAATTGAAACTGATTGATAATTTGTGATTTTATTCAAACTAAAGTCATGAGAATTTCATACATTTAAAAAAATGGCCATTTGGCATGTCAATTATAACAATGGGGATGTTACATTCACGTTCAGCAAAACAGAATTACTTTTCCCTGATTAAGAAGCAAATTTCCATTTTTGTGAAAACAAAATCTTATTTGGAGACTCATTTTTGCGTCTCCATGATTCGACAACACCACCGAAATCTTGTCAGTCCTTTGCCTATCTTGCAAGATCATTATACCCAAATTTCATGGAAATCAAACACGTTGTTTAGAACAGAAGTTTTGACATTAAGTCAGATAATTGCGATTTTTCATTTAATGGCAATTTGGTTCGCACCGACAGGGAATTATCATGTCGGCAATCCTATATTTATGCTTGGCAACCTAGAATAGAACAGTTTTTAAATATTTCTCCAAGCGAAATGGTAAATTTTCATTTCACAAAACACTTTTTTTTTTAGACGCAAAAAACTTGCCTTTATAGTTATGCCAGCTACACCAAAACCTTTTCAGCACATTGCCTATCCTTCAAGACCATTGCAATAAAATTTCAAAGAAATCAGACAAGCCGTTCAGACGAAATCGTCAGAGAAAGGTTTACCTATGCTCTGACTACAACGCCACCTAGTGGTGAGCAGCGGGTATCGAAACACAACCAGACAAATTTCCCAGGCCTAAGGAGATAGCACAACAAGTCTGACCCGAAAATATTTAACGGTTTCAAATATATTCACGTTTAAACTCGCGGCGGCGGCGGCGGCGGAGCTGTTTCTCATGAAAACATAAGAGCATCCACTTTGTGGAAATGCTCTAATTATATATAGACTTCAAACGAATTCGGGAATTCGATTGACATAAGTATAAATTATAAACCAAGCTTGACTTATTATTTACTAATTTTGACCAATACTGAATAATCCTATTTTTTATATCAGTTGCAATAGAAAATCTTCCAAATTCCCCATACACAAACATGTTAGGGGTGTTCCTAGGTAATCCAAGAAGATACTTTAAATACTGCATATGGACAACCTCAATTTCTTTTATATCAACAAATCCCCATAATTCACAGCCATATAATAAAATTGGTTTAATCATTTTATCAAACAGCAATATCTGCATGAAGCTTTCTAAAACAATGCTTTAGCATATATACTGCCTTTTTTGCTTTCTCAATTAACATTTTAGGTGCCTCCTTCATTACAAGATTATATTTAAGTTTTATGCCTAAATAACAGAAACTGTCAACAATCTCTAGACTATCACCATTGTAGACCCACATAAAATTCCCATTATATTTACGGGTACCAAACACCATCACTTTGGTTTTTGGAATGTTTACAGTAAGATCCCAAGTGTCACAATATACTTTTAACTTATCTAGTAGCAACTGTAAACCTTCTGGTGTTTTAGAGAAAATCACAGCATCATCAGCAAACAACAAGACAAATATTTGAAATTCACCATAAATAATATCCTTATCAACATCACTCTTAAGTTCATTACATATATCATTAATGTACAGTGAAAATAATATGGGTGACAATGGCTCCCCTTGTTTTAGACCAATAAATTTCCACATGACTTAATACATGCCCTAACAGATCATATATACATTACTTTAATAGCTTTGACTAATTTAGTACTACAACCAGTTTGTAACAATTTATGCCAAAGAGCAGGTCTATTAACAGAGTCAAAAGCCTTTTGATAATCAACAAAAGCACAGTAAAGGCTATCCTTTTCTTGCATTGCACTGAATATAATATTATATAGACTAAACACACAATCAATAGTACTCCTTTCTTTTCTGAACCCAAACTGGTAATCATTAATTTTGTCATTGCTCTCAGCCCAAACATACAACCTTTCATTCAATACAATTGAATATAGTTTAGCAAAAACACTCATCAAAGTTATTCCCCTATAGTTATCCACATTTTCCTTATCACCCTTTTTATGAATAGGTGTAGTAATACCGTTAGCCCAGCTATCTGGGTATATTGAATTGGTATACAAGTAATTAAATATTCTAACTAAGTAGGGAGTTAACACAGTTTGTCCTGCTATGACATCTCAGAACACAATCTATCTAAGCCACATGCCTTATTCCTTTTCAGTTTGCCTATGGCAGAATTTATTTCATCGTGGGTTATTAATCTATCAAGTTCTTCAACTTGAGTATTGAGATTATCGGTACATGTATTACTAAATACACCAGCATGACTAGAACTTTGTAACAGTTCATTCATATCTTTAAAATGTTGGTAAAATTGATCAGGCTCATTGATCAGGCTCAATATTAGGTGCAACAGGCTTACCTTTAATAACATTATTGACACTTTTCCAGAACTTAGATGGGGAATGAACAGAATTTTCTCGTAATAACTTACTCTGACTACGCGAAAACTGAAACCTACTTTTTCGCTTAACTTTATTATATTCTCTTTTAGCATTAATTAATTCATCTTTATATGCCAATCCTTCTCTGCGGAAACGATTGCGGGCATTCCTAAATTTTAACTTTGCACTTTTACAGGACTTGTTGAACCAAGGGGCACCACTCTTCTCATTGCATATTTTGCGATCTTGTCTATTATCTCCCTTTACATGAATTAGTTCACCACAGACACTAAAAGCTGATTCAAACAAGATATTTGTAAATTCAGTCACAGTCACATCTATATCATTCACATCATGTGATAATTAATCCATAATTTTATCCAATTCCTGACTACAATTATCCAATATATTTAAGAACTGAAGGTTTTTTTCATTATCCCAAGAAATTTTTGGAAGAGTAAAATCTTCTCTAATTTTATTTACAACATGAACACTTCCCAGACTGAATAATACTGGAGCATGGTCTGAAAATTCCAGCAGGTCGTCAACCCTGAAATTATTTACTTTCTGGAACAGCATAGGAAAAGTCAATACATAATCAATGGTGCTACAACCCTTGTCACCATAGTAAGTAAATCTGCTAGGACTATCATCAATAACTCTCCCATTGAGAATTTTAAGGCCTGTTGTAACTTGTTTTACACAAAGATAGCAATTTATATCCAAAAGAATTACTTTTTATATCTGTTACTGAACGGTCTGGCAGTTCAACAATATCATTGACAGAATCATCAT
Source organism: Hanleya hanleyi (assembly GCA_036873755.1). Taxonomy (NCBI): domain Eukaryota; kingdom Metazoa; phylum Mollusca; class Polyplacophora; order Lepidopleurida; family Hanleyidae; genus Hanleya; species Hanleya hanleyi. Next base: position 80,535 of record JAVTVY010027384.1, on the reverse strand, counting down.
ATTCCTCTATATATTTACTTAAGTTAACATCATCCAGACAATCACTTAAATTACTTGTTCGAGCATTAAAATCACCGCACATGAAGATATCAAATTGCCCATCTTGTAATTTAATTAAGTCATCCTCCAAGACATCGAAAAAGTCAAAATCTTGAACCTGCCCAGCTTTAGCGGGAGGAGTACAGGGCTTCGTGTTTAGAATTGGTGCGCGAGCTAAAAATAGCTCACGTCAAAATATTTAGGAGAGGGTAGTTTGAAAGTTAGGTGAGTGGTTGCAATTCAATACAATATAAAATGTGACAGTTTACGTGAGCTAAAAATCACTCTCGTGACATGAATTTACGCGAGTGTTTGCGTGCAGGTGAGCTATCACTCACGCTAAAAACGAAGCCCTGGGAGTATAAACTACCCCCAGAACACTGTCACTACTCAAATTAAAGGTTGCTTTTGCCAGTTTCATCCATATTATACCTTGATGAGATCCCAAAATCTCAGTCCCACTAAATAATTCCTGTCTCACATAGATTGCTGTATCTTCATTCGGTCTACCCACTTTTTCAGTTCTCACAGCTGGCAGAAAATGACCCTCATAACCTTCAATTTTAGGTTCAACACCTTTGACACACCAAGTTTCACACAAACACAAAACGTCATAGTTTTTGATATATGATAGAAATGACTCATCAGATAAATGTCTCTTGAGTCCATGTACATTCCAACTACAAAAGTTACATGGCTTTCCTGCAGGCCGGTCTCACCCCACATTTCCATCCGGTGATTGGAACAGGCGATCATCGATATATAATCGATCAGCCACCAACACAGCCTTTCTCCCAGCCTCGCGTGCTCGTTTCAATGCCGGTATAAGTAATTTACGCCTCTCGTAGACATCTTTAGGGAATTGCTCTGATATTCCAATGGGAGTGTCCTTAAGTAATCGTGATTTACTCCTCACAAGTTCTCGATCTTTGTGACTATTGAACATGGCCACAACGGATCTAGGCCGGGGCCGATCACCCTTGTAACGGGTAGGCATGCGATGAACACGTTTCGAACTTGATTGATGACCGAGCATCTTCGATCTGTAATTTATCCTCAATCAACGAGTAAATAACATCTTCGACATTTTCAGCTTCAGGATCGGTCGCCTCAGGAATGTTATGAAACAGAAGATTGTTACGCATAGACCGACACTGTTGATCCACAAGAGCCTCACGTAGAACTTTGCTATCGGCCTCCAAGTCAGATATTTTACTGTTCATCTCATCAATCTTCCGGTCTATTGAAGAAACTCGATCTGCAGTTTCAGAAGCAAATTCCACCGATTTTTCAAGCTCAACTAGCTTAGCTCTGACTTGTAACAGTTCTTGGTTCAATAATACAACTTTGGAGTCCACTGACGAGATTGTATTTTCAACGGTCCCTAGCCTGACTAATAGCGAGTCCATTTTGGATTCTATCCTGTACAGCATGTCTGAGTTTGGATTTCTGACTCGAAATTGATTACCAGAACCGCTTTCCGCGCTGGTAGGAGATGCCTTTGTTACCCCCCAACACCTCCTCTATTTTGATCTTGGAGAGTTAGTAATGCGCTGGCTATTGCTTGGGGCAGAGACAATTGAGGTGACCCACTTAGCGCTGTGCTGTTCAAAGCCGACATTATATGGGTCCCAAATTCCGTTTCAGTACTGGTATTGCCCAAAGAATTTGAAAGTTCATCATCTCTACAAGCCTTTCTTCTCTTCTTAGCCCTTCCTCGAGGCATTTAGCTACAGACATGACACAAAGTTCGAGCAAATAACTGTTGAAAATCGACAGAATACAAACATATCCAGAGCTCCGGACACCAGCACAACTCAACAAGACGCCATATTGTTATAAGGGACATAGCTATTCGCGATCCATTCCCTCTTCTTGCAACCATCTCTCAGAGCCTTCAGTAAGATTACGATTTCCTCGTGATAAGGTTCATTGGGAGATATCAATTCTTCTTGTTCGTAACACCATTCATAAAATTTAAAGAAGGTGTATTCTAAGCGCGACATAACAGAGTGATCCGGCGCATAAATAATCTAATCCCGCAAAGACGTCATATCGCATCTCTCCCACCACGTACGGTAGAAGAGGATAAGAGACGATCCAAATCTAACAGCCAGCGTTTCGTTTGGCACTCGTTATTCACGAAGTGGTCGATGGAATCTAATATGTCCCTTGCTTCGATACCGCTCAAAGTAGGAACGATTTGTAGAAGACTTTTTATCTTGACAGTTTCTTTTCCTGCTTCATTCCACCTATTGGTCAACACGGCAAGGGCTCGCATTTCTCCCACATACTTTTCCAATTCTTCATCGCAAATACTTTTTCAAACGAATTTGACGCTGATATATTTCTTCCTGTCCATATCCGAAGGAACTCTCTCATCTACCTTCTCCTCCATCCTTCTTCGCATCCTCTCCCAGGGTGCTTTGCGCTACGCTGCATTTACCCCTGTAGGGGTCTCGCCATCTTTTGCAGGATTCCTGCAGAAACCAAGAACTGTTCTGTCTTACTGTTTTACTGATCGCAAACGTATATTTATCTTGGAATATACTTAACGGATATTCAGTGTGTTACGAAACGACAGTGTCACAGTTTGAAGGCAGCTTTTTGACACATAACCTCAGAACTATATATGTTGCGGAAATATATATCGGTGAATCGCGGCTGATATTAATTCGCCCAGTTAGACGGTCGTCATGTTCGTTTACTGTGGCAACGGATGACCTTGGGTCAACTCCGGTAAAGTCCGTGAGACCCTTACAGCGCTACATGGAGAGGAATTTATAGAATTTAGGAAACGTTTCGTCACCAAGCTAACCAATCAGAAGGGGCCTCACAAAAACAAAAACAAAAAGACCAATCAGACGGGGCGGATATAAATACACTCGTAAAACACTAATGTTAGATTTAACATCTAAAGTGTTGGTGGAGGGAAAGCATTTAGAAAGTGTTGTATTTAACACATATAAGTGTTAAATGCAACATTTTAAGCTGTTGTATCCAACACTAAAAAGTGGTGAATACAACACTTGAAAGTGGTGAATACAACGCTTTCTAAAAGCTTTCCCTCCTCCAACACTTTAGATGTTAAATCTAACATTAGCGTTTTAAGAGTGTAGAATAAGAATAAGAATGTTTATTGCCGATTAAAGCCTCTTGAGGCAGACAATCAAAATACAATCAATCCCCTCCCCAGTTAAACCCATGAATGTAATTAGCCCGATTTGCATGATTACCCACCCCTTCACATATACATTTAGGCTACTACCTATCATACACTCTCAAAACGCAAATGCCAGACCCAACATCCAGAGTACTGGAGGAGGAAGAGCACCCAGAAAGTGCCGCAATCACCACCCCTGAGTGTTTAATGGGGGGAAAAAAAAAAACTGGCATCCAACACACAAAAGTGGCGAAACAACTCTCCAAATGCCCCCCCACTCCAGATGTCACATCCAACACCCGCGCTCTAAGAGTTAATATAGTAGTACCTGTAGCATAACTGAGTATTTATAATAATACGGTACTGTAAATTCAGTATTGCAACCTACTTGACATCCTTTATGGTATACACATGTACCTGAGTGTTATGTTACCCAGAATTATCTGATCTATACTGCATAGATTTATACACAAACTCTGCCAAAGCTTTACAGATTTTTGGTGCTTCATTACTTAGTAACCAGACAAATTTAGCCGACTCTGACTGTCGATCAAATTTTTTTGACATTGTACGCCCAACACTAAATAACTGATCACGCTCAACTGTATTGGATGAGCACTTCAGCAGGACATGGAACTCATCCTCAATGTCAGAAGGACAAAAAGAGCATGTTCTACTAGAGATTGGAGTCTTATTGTATCGACCTCTTTCTACATTCAGCTTGTGAGCACTTATTCTGAACCGAGTTAATTCATGTCGATATTCACTATTTCTGACATGACTAAGATAAGCTTCGGGTTGAAAACATGATTTAAAGAACTGATAAGTCCTTAACTTATGACCCTCACATTCAGAATGAAAGCGAGCAGGGTCCTCCAATATGTCAGCTGTGGTATTCTTCATTGGCACAGGTTTCAGTGTGTTATTCCAAGAATCAGTAAAATGTCTAGTCAAGCATTTAGTCACTCTGTGATGCAACTTACCATGTTCTAAATTACCAAGACTGGGTGACAAATGGAAGATATTCAAAACTTCTAATATAGCCTCCAAACCACTGACCCAGGTGTCGATTTTCTGGGTATGAAGAGTACAACTTAAAGAATAAGCTTCTGCAACCAAACTGGCATCTTGTAGATTGTGCAGCCTGCTCCAATATTTTATCATTTGCGAATGAATGTCAATAGAAAGTGGCAATCGACCAAGCTCACCCCTTACTGCCATATTACTAGATTTAGAGTGGACACCTAGAGTATATTTAGAAAATTTTAAGTTCAACTTTTCTGAGAGTGCTTCATCCAACAATCTCATAAGATAACCTATGCCCTTATTTCGAACCTTACCGGCATTTACACATCCCCAGATCTCGGCCCCATATAAAAGTACTGGCTTTACTGTGTGATCAAAAATATGTGTACATGTGTCTATATTTGGCTTACATGAGCTGAAGGACTTTGTAATATGAAAGAAAGATTTTAACCCTTTGTTGTACATGTGTTCCTGAGCTTCATAAAAGGAACCAGACTGGTGGAAAACAATACCCAGATATGGATAAGACTGTGCTTGTTCTAAAGGAACACCATCAAGCTGAATGTTACATTGAACCGTTCTACCTGTTGGAGAGAAGACGAGGATCTTACTTTTGGTCATGTTGATATGCAAATTCCAATTCTGGCAGTAATTAACAAGTTTATCGACACAAACCTGCAACCCTTCTTTTGTTCGGGATAATAACACCAAATCATCTGCATAGAGCAGGCAGTTTAACTTACTGTTTTGCAATATCAGGGGTTCACAAGTGTCGTCAAACATATCTGGAACATCATGTAAAAACAGCTTAAACAAGGTGGGACTTAGATTATCCCCCTGACGTACACCCTTAGTAGAGGCAAATTCAGAAGTCAGATTAGTACCTAGCCTGACTTGTAAACGTACATTTCTATACATATCTTCTATTATTTTGTTAAAAAGGGAGTTAATTCCACATTTTCTCAACTTAAAAAGTAAACCATCGTGCCATACACTGTCAAAAGCTTTTGACAAATCAATGAAGCACGTATATAAAGGCTTATTGAGCTGTTTGGTATACTTATCAACAAGCGACTTAATGATAAACATGTGGTCAGTCGTACGTTTACCACGGCAAAACCCAATTTGCTCTTTTGGAATTATGTCATTGTCCAGCAAGTAAGTTTCTAGACGATCATTCATCACTCTGTTGAAGAGCTTACCAAGACAGCTAGTAATAGCTATGCCACGGAAGTTATTGGGATCTCTAACACTCCCACTCTTATGTAGTGGCGTTATGTAACCTTTTGACCAAGAACTAGGATATACAGAATGGGTAAAAATAAGGTTGAACAATTTACTGAAGCATGGTGTTAGAACTGATTGACCAGACTTGAGCATTTCATTATTTATATTATCCTAGATAACATGACTTATTTGACTTCAGGTTTTTAATTGCTTTTTGAAGTTCTACGTTGGTAATACGGAAGTCAAGATGTGAGAAAGACGAATGCACTGAAGTCTCACCACTGTCACTCAAGTCTGCTGAACCAGTACTACTATTTGCATTTAACAGTCTAAAATGTTGAAACCAATCTTCTCCTGATACACCACAAGACTTGTCAGTTATACCAGACTTGCCAGTCATCTGGCTAAGCAATTTCCAATATGCAGAAGGATAACTCTCCTGCAAGTCTTCTAGCTTTTCTGTGAGTTCTGACTTAAACTGCCTACGTTTCATCTTTTTGGATTTACGATAAAGTTTGAGATGGCTAAAAAAGGATCCACGTACATGGGGATCTCTGGGAAATTTACACATAAGTTGTGCTTTTAGATCAAGTTCTCTTTGAAGCTTGAAAAGGGGCTTATCAAACCATTTTGGCTTGGTCTTTTTAGCCTTTGGAACACCTGTGTGTGTAGGTTTTTGTTTCAGTGATCGAGATGCAGCGCAGTGTATAATGTTCGTGAGGTTCACCGCAGCAGATTCTACATTCTCTAATAGTGTAAGTAGTTAGTATTACAGATTACTGTACTTCTATAAAAGGACAGCGACGACAACCACACCAGTAAATTATACATAGTTTTTTTTATAGAAAGAGAAAAAGATATGTCGGATCATCAAGAAAAAAATGAAAGTGCCGTTTCCGAGGATAATGATACGTTGAAGGTAGTATATAACCCGATACATCATCGTCTGTTAAAAGAATTAACGTGGTAGGCCTATTCAGAGAGAGGAATAATGCCGTGGAGATTGAAGGCAGTCCATTCCTGCCATTCCTGTCATTCCAGTAACACCTGCCATTCCAGTGACACAATAACTGATGAGATATCTTATACCCGGAATACTTTAGTTAGCCGATCATACACAGACAACAAAGAACGGTGCTTTTTTGTTAGAATCAATGAAATATTGAAATATTTCACAATCTACATTGTTGAAAAAAAAATCTCTACAGTTTTCCACTCTTGAACAGTTAGTTAGATAATGCCTCTTGTTTTTCTTCATAAAAGACAAGACAAGTTATTGCTAGCATTTCACAGGAATACTTATCTCAATTTATTTATTTTAGAGTAGTCCAGGGTACAAATTCTTAAAGGGGCTTATTTTTTTTATTTCATGGTGCACGCCGGATAGCAAAGGAGGTGTTCGGTTTGACCATATTTTTGTTCCTGGTGTGTTGCATTTATAATCCGAAAATATAATTTCCTCGTGTTTGCTTTGAACGTTATTAGCCTGAGAGATAAAATACTGAATTTTTATATTCTGACTTCTCACCGAGAAGAGATGAGTCAAAAATATATTACGAGTATTAGAAAATAGGCATTTGTTAGTTTTTGCAATTTTTGGTGATATTCTTGAAGGGAATTCCCTTTATATGTAAAATATGACAGCTTTAAACAAACTGGGTCTTAGAAATCCAAATTCGGTGCGTTTCGTTCTAAATGGTACTGAAAAATAGTTTTGCTTGAAGGTGCCATATTTTCATAACAAAGAAATACGTCCAAACGCTTGGAATGCTCTGTAAGGGTGTAGTTCACCGCCATTCGGCACATGATTCCTCCCGTAAAATTTGTAACAAGTTTTTGGCCGAATGGTTACATTGTCAGACTACAGTTTGAAAGAATACAACATTTTGGGTTCGAATCCCCCAATTATAAGAATTTTTTTTCTCAATTTTCTCTTTTTCCCATCTTGATTTTGAACTTTTTAAAGTGCAATAGTGACGTGAAATGAAGACAGCAAACCGCTAACGAAAATAATCGCTTATGTTGTTATAATTAACTCCACACACACAGCCACACCACTTGTTCAGTAGTTGAATATTGTGATGGTCCAGCAGAGCAAAATATTAATTGTGGCACATATACATAATTTCTATATGAGAGTATTTCGTCTGAGGGCAGCGAAAAGATTAGAATTGTAACTATGAACTGAAAAGTAATAAGAGAGAACTTGTCTTAAATCAAGGCTGGCTAGACCAAAATCGGAAAAATCCTGGTTCATGCAGGTACGGTTATTTTTAGATGTTTCGTCTCTAATATATGGTTATACTCATTTCACGATTTGCCGCTAATGTAGATGGTTACAGTTTTGCAACTTATACATATTCTCATTGTATTCAGAAAATGACCATCAACATGCACGTGGTGACGCTTCGCTTTCCCAAGAGATCATGCTTGTGCCATTTTTATGTTTTGAATTAATTCCTTATTGTTTGCGGAGGAGATTGACACGCAAAGAAATATTTGAACATTATCAAATCAACGCATCTATTCTGTTGAAATTTCAGAGAACTGAGTTTGAATGAACCTCAGGCATTGCTATTGATGCCAATGAAGGTAAATATGGACTAGATCCATTGAATTCCGTCACCTATTTCTCCAGCAAGATAAACAAGCAAGACTCCCCTCTGAAGGTATTTTCGCCCGTGAACAATATCCAGACATTCTATCAAATGGATGGAATGGTTGGTGCACACAAATGTGAGCGAGGAATATCCTTTATTCATCCAGCATTCTCTCTATGTAAGTGAGAAAAGGATTGGGAAATATTGTGTTGATGGCTTGATGAAGAGAATAAGGTGGTGTTTGAATTCCCTGGCTGTTACTATCACGGTTGCAGTCGATGTTACCATCCGAAAGACCAGAAATGAATGCGGGAGTGCAGTCATTCTGATAAAGATCACACCATTTTAGACACCCAGTCACTCCGGATTTACAAAAAGCGTGGCTGAGATACTGAGGCTACGTCCGAGAATACACCGTATTCTCGGGTCTGAATGTTAAGCGCCCAGGAATGCTTTCCTGTAGAGTCACATGGTTGCTTTTTAGTCGCCAGACGTCAATTTTTTCCACATCTTGCATATCACTCGAATTGGAAAAAGGATATAAAATAATTAAAATAGATGAAGTTTAACTTTCTCAGAGACACTTCAATACAATGCTAAAAACTCGGAATTTTTGTTTTCGGAATATGTCAAAACCTGTTTAGGCTTCAAACAACTAACTACGAGGTGACCGGAAAGGTGTAAGAGTGGTGAAGACAGAAAAATACACCCGAGAGCACATATAATATAACAGTATGAATTTAGACCAAAATAGGAAAGAGAAGAACCAGTGGCTTCGTCAAATTAGCAAGATAGCCCTCAACGCGTTCTGGGTCACGGAAACTCATAAGTTTAACCCAAACGGAATTTTTTTTGGTCTAAAAATCCTTAAAAATCATAGTTCATACTTCACTTTGTATGAAAAAAATATTGAAAAAATTCTAATCTGATCAGAAACACACGTAATATGGGAGCAAAGTGGGCTTTTTCACACTTTCACAGCTGGGTTGATGACGTCACGCAGGGCAATTGCCTGAGAAAAAACAGCGGATAACATGGAAAGCGAGTGCAGTCAGAGCTCCGTTTCAGATGTCGATTCGAGCGATATCAGCTCCTTAGATGGAAATATTTTTCGCCAAGAAGATGAAATAGACATAGAGGACGATGATGACGGGCAAATTAACAGTTGTTTGAAGACCAACGGCGGAATTCAGCCCTATCAATTTGAGCCGTACGGCTCCGATTCTGACAGTGACAACCATTCTGACAACGTGGAACTCGACGACAGGATTCGGAGAGGTCGTTTGTTGAATACAGATTGGTATGCAACTTGACTGGACACCTTATTATCGTCATCTATAAGACCAAATGTCCATATATTTCAAACTGTATTGAATGTAGAACGATTCTGTGATGTAAAAAACGAGCACGTCTGTGTTGTTGTTGTTGTTACTGACCGAGGCGGCCTTTTCGAAGGGATAAACTCCGGGATTCGGCAGTATGGACAGTAAACTGTTGATAACTCTACTGATATACTTTTGTTTGTTTTCTCATAATCTCCATGAAATACCAATTTCAGAATTATATAGTTTGATAAAAAACTTTGGACATTCATGGGGAAAAGTAAGCCGTGGTGAGTGGGTGTCGAACCGACGTGATGGATCGGCATTCACATTTGCTCAATGTTCGACAAATTACGTCAATTAAAATGAAATCGAATGATATTCCCACAATCTCAAATGTCAAGGGATTATGAAAGTATTATTATCACTTCTGTATCTACAGCCATTCACCCCAATTGGTGTTCAGAAAAAAACCCCATTAAAAGGCGATCGGTTTGCCCGATCACTGTACGACTTTTTATTTTTTTATTTATTTACTTATCAAACGTATATATATTTATGAAAGATCATTTTATTATTATTAAATAGTATATATGAAATAGAGACTCATCCAGTCTAACTTGTAGGTGCTCAAGCAACAAAAGCCACATCATGGATAGCATTCTGGGCGTTCATCGGGGACGCGAGAGCGAGCAGGGCATGTACAGCCGTCTCCCTGCCCGAGGCCTCGCTTGCAGGCTAGGTTCGTTCAGCCGATGTCCGTGATAGATTCTCCTTGTCCGATTTCTTTGCCGTCACATTCTGATTGTTCTTAGGTTTGATAGTTGGAATAGCATTTCTCTTTAGTTTTGGTTTGTACCCGAATTCAAGAGGTCCTCGAATGATGTCTTTCTGTCAAAATGTGCCGAGCAAATTATACGAGTACTGGCTCGGGCCCTCTTTCCACACCCTCGTGTTGCGTACAAATTTCGTCCAATCTGCAGCGATTTTCTCGTCTTTAGGCCACAAATGAATACTAACACCGTCATCTGTAGTAAAACTGCAACCTCCCACTACACAACGTCGCGGCATATTTAACAAATGATGCCCCGATACTCCGAAAATCTCCAGAAATCAGCAGCTACTTATGACTGTGGTATACGGCTTTAACACAGAGAATACAAGACGGCTGTCCCTCCGTGACGTCACAGCTGGAATTGACAGGAGAGCGATGTTCACCTTTCAAACGGCAATATCTCGCCAACCATACTGCACAAAATTATGAAAAAAATATCATTATTTTCAGAATCGAAAGGACTATTTTATTATATTTTTTGCCTCAGATCGTTTGGGTTGACCTTTAATGAAATTCTGATCGATCACGCAAAAAGTATCACGCTGTTCATTTTCTGAGTGAAGACAGCGATGATTGAATGTAGTCGAGTTGATGAAGATGTTGAACAATGAGAACTGCTTATGCTAGTCTAGAGGTTTACAGTCCTCGATGAACTGGGACGTCTCGTATTGTACTATGATAAGGATGATAACTGTCTTTACAAGCTTCAAAGGGCAGAATAACCCGCGACGGTAACTGTTTATACAAGCTTCGAGGTTAAAGGATGAAGTGGATGGCGACTTCATAGTAGTGTTTGTATCTGGGGTCCTGAAATTAAGCCTATAGTGAAAACAAGAGGATGGAAGTCAGTAAAGTTCGAAGATTCACTTTGAACTATACCAATAGTAAACTGGTCAACTGATCTACCACATGGTAGATGAAATGGCGAAGAATTACAATCCTTCGAGAGTCTTATAACAAGGCTGCAAGTGCCACTGTTTGCAATGAGAATAAGATCGCCAGGGATAAATACCGATTCAAAATCCTGCGCAGACTAGAAAACTATACAGGATATGTTACGCAAAGAGGGTAATTCAACCGGATTTTGGCCCGCTAGCATCATATTCTCTTCAGATGTAGATATAGAATTCAAGACATTGTCTATGCGAATGCTTTACATAATTTTCATACTTTCATGTTCAACACGTGCTGTATGATCACAATTATACTAATATGATGATCATAATTATACTAATTGTAATAGTTCTTGTATATATAATAGTTTCGCAGTATGAAATACTGAAAATTCTATTAAAACATGTATTGCATGTTCCAATGAAGAGGGTAATCTGTACATGGATGACCTCGTGAGATGAATAAGAATGAAACAAATTTAGGATATACTAAATGTATTAATATTTAATTTCGAATAATAGCAAGTCTACATTTAAAAAATGTTGAATAGTATTGGAAATTTATTTCACGGAAAAGCTTCCCCAGTGAAGATGACACAACATATATTGACGAAACCAGATAAGAATAGAAACAAAATGTTTTGTACACTGATATGGTTCTTATTCGAATTGCAAGAGAGTCAGTCAGCGTAAGACATTCGGTTTTCTTAAGCAAGAAGATCATATGACGGTTTTAATAATTGTTAATCAATAAACAATGTAATTGTTGAAATAAACCCTTTCCCATCTTACAATTATATATTTCTGAATTACAAAACAGCGTTTACAATCATGTCTATATCAAAAAGTAAGGAATCGGGGTATATCGTAATGTTTAACCTAAAATCATGTATCAAAGCATCATTATTATCAACATTAGAATCGAGCACTGATACAGTTGAATTCAAAGATAACCTACGAAATCTATGTAAAATGTAGAAACGCAATATTGGCCACGAATACAAGTGAAAGCTCATTTTAAGCGTCTGGTGTTGATGTCCCAAATCAAAACACATTTATTCACAAATCTGACAAATTCTCTGTGTTTGTGTGGTAAACCATAAGAAAAAACTTTTTCTCCTACCTCCTTTTTGTCTAGATACATGGCAATCCAGTGTAACCCCGACGTTAAGTGACTGGCTGTATTAAGAATGTAAGCTGTGGAGAATGTATTGTACTTACCAGGAAGTGTATCCTTAGGGTACACACCATCAAATACATATTTGACATAATTGTCAGAATTCAAAATAGACGTAATTTGCAGCATATCCATCAATTGGAGTAATCAAAGAGTTTATCAATGAATAGAATATTATCGAACTCTTTGTTATAGTATTCGGTAAAGGTTCCCCAAATGTATTTCTAATCCTCAATTGTCTTGCTTCACCAAAGTTACCATCATTAAGGTTGGGGTTAAATCGAAGCAAAATAGAATATATCCGAAATTAAAATCACTTCTGCTTATATTATTTCCTTCGTCACGGTACAGCTGTCCTGTGCTGGTAAAGTGATCGAGATAACTTCTCACGTGACTGTGATTGCGGAAGTCAAGTTTTAGGGGTTTTGTTGGGATTTGTTAGCTATTAGCATGTAGAGCTAATAAGTTAATGTCTTGGTGACAGAAGTGGAAAGGGTTTTTGCTGCAGTTTCCATTGAATGTTGACATGTGATCCAGATGCCAACAACGTTTCTAAGTATGCTCTATAAACCTGTTGACACAAGTTTACCATTCATGCTGAAATCAACCTGGCTGAACATGAAATGTAATAATAAATTGACAGGTCCATCATTCTCAGTTTCCAGTATCTGTTAACTATTTTCACCTTAACGCAGAGATAAGTGCTGGAAAGATATAATTAGTCTTCTCCAGAATATGTAATATTGAATTCTATAAGTCCTGAATCCGTTATAGAGGACATAGACAGAAGTTGTACCAATTGACCCTGTCTGCGAAGGAATATACTATGATACTGATGGTACCGTCTATATAAGTTTCGAGGGACAGAATGACCCACGACAGGGGAATTTTTCAGGCCAAAGGATGAATTTTAAGGCGACTTCATACTACTGTTTGTATCTCGGGGCCTAAAATTAATGCAAACAAGAGGGTGGAATTCTGTAAAGTTCGTGTATTCACTTTGAACTATACCAAAAGTCAACTGGTCAACTGATCTACCATACGGTAGAGGAAAGGGCGAAGAATTACAATTTATTTCTAACCCTAAATTGTTTTACTTCACCAAACTAAATTCGCTACTATCATTCAGCTTAAGTCGATGCAGAAAAGCGTATATCCTCAATTAAAGTCACTTCTGCACAGTACAGCTGTCGCCTGCTGGTAAAGTAGCCGAGATAATTTCTCACGTGATTGTAATTGCGAAAGTTGTAGGGGTTTTGCTGGGACTTGTTGGCCATCAGCATGTAGAGGTAAGAAGTTAATGTCTAGGTGACGGAAGTGGGAAGTGTTTTTGTTGCAGCCTTGATTGAAAGCATCTGTATTCAGATATCCTATTGCATATATATTGCATATTATCATATATTATCATATTTTATTGCGCTTGGGCAATTGTCCTAAAACGGGTGTTGTTAGTTCACTGGCAATTACCTTGGGAAATTGAGAATACCTTTGTTTCAACACGGCAAATAGGATATTTGATTAGACCTTGTTCGAGCTCTTTCATATGCCCCAACTTTACTGATGTGTTCAATTTGACCTTAGAGACGAACACCACTGTTTCGTCCACCGTGATTAAAAATGTATCTTTATTCCACACCAGTTGTATTTTGAGCGAGACGCCATTCAGAATATATCTGTTTTGTCCGAATGTAATTTCCCCATTAAATCCACCATTCGACCTTCATCGGTAAACTCTACGCTCAACCAGTCCTTCATTTGTATCTATACTATCCATTTGACGCGCTGTGTCCTTGAACCAAAGGGACGCGGTCAACTGCGATGTTTCTAAATATGCTCTGTATAGGTAACACAAGACGATGACAAGTTTACCATTCATGCTGAAATCAACCTGACTGAAATTAAAATGCACTAATAAATTGACAGGCCCATCATTCTCAGTTCCCAGTACAGGTATTCCATCTGTGAACTATTTTCACCTTAACGTAGAGATAAGTGCTGGAATGATCTAAATAATCTTCTCCAGAACCTGAAATATTGAATTCTATAGGCCCTGAATCAGTTATACAGGACATAGGTTAATGTTGTTCCAATTGACCCTGTTTAACACTTGTCTGCTGAAGAAATTCAACTGGCTGCAGGTACATTCACATGAAAGACATTATCGATCAAATATATTTCTTCTAGATGTTCTTTTCTGTTTAGCCCGGGAGCGACTGGTTGGTTTCTTGGCTAGTCTCCTTTTCATAGCTCCACTCTGTTTACCGGGCAGTTCAGCACCAAAATATTGAATTAAACAAGACATTAAAAGGGCGGTGAAAAACGATGCCGGAATACTGACAAGAATGGCTGAACCGGGTAGATTTGATCCTGCTTCTTTTGGAGGAGGCGATGCTGCCTGTTTAACATTCTGTCTATGTAAAATATATTTTGCTAACTGTAGTCCTGACCTTTAGCCACTCGTGTTAATAGAAAAAAACATGGACTTCGCCAAACCTCTTAGTATATTTTCAAGACCATGCCCCTTTTGAGTCATAGCACCCCCAAAGACACGGAGTCCTTTACCTACTTGTTTTCTATAATAAGCGATGAATTTATTAGGGTCGCGATTATACGGTACTCTCGTCCTTAGCATTATATAAAATTAGGAGTACGACGACGTCTAAAATGAACTCTCACAATCAATTTTCCACTCTCAAATGGCACACCTGTACCAGTGTCATCTTTTATAAGGATTTATATAGTGGAAAACTTCCTTTGAACGGGGAAACACCTAATTACAAGCGTCTGGTCCGTCATTCATGATTCAGCTGTCGTCCATTAGAGAATATTCGCGTTCATAATCCAAAGACCTATTCCATATTCCATATATGTTCTTAAGATTTTGTGATGCGTACCCCATATTTTCTCCAGCACAGGCACTATGTTTAATAGAAGAGCCTTTATATCTCTGACAACATGCGGTTCAATCACATCACAATAAACATAGGGAGAATCCGGACCTTTTTTACGACTACCCGATAACATGTATACAGTCCTGGACCATATCTAGGATGAGCTGATCCTAACATAGTTTGCATGATTGAACACATTTTCATGTATACACCATTCGCAAGTACTAAATTGACTTTATCAAATATCCCATCATAGCATAACCTCATTTTCTTCTTCAAATAATTTCCTACACCATTTTTTATGTTTAACAATGGCATCTACAAATTCTTTCTGATTGATAGTGATGCGGTGTCGGATATATTTTAGTCTTTCTCACCATCGACGCTGACATTAATCCAGGCTAATCACTGTTAAACGTTATACCATGTATAAGGGAAATGCTTCTTAACAAGTCCTACTTCCCATTTCCCCAGTCAGACTAATAGGTTGAGGAAGCTGCGTAACATAATGAGTCAATGTGTCCATTGAAGATCCATAGAAGAAATAGAAGGTAAAATATAGTTGCTTTGTTATTTCAGTGTTGAACATAAATGGTATCTTTTATACCCTCAATAATTATCTCAGCGTAAGTTTTAGGCGAATGTTTTTCCTTCTTTTTCGATCGCGTGATTGGACCTTCAGTTGAACTATTCACCTCCTGCTTTTCGAGTTGTTCAGTGCAGTAGCAAATATTTTTTTTCTTTCAATTTTACCGGAACCACTGTTTTGCTTCTGTGATATGCTTTGTTGTAACCGTCAACCAGTTGCGGTAAGATATAGATATATCTTTTCGTGTTTTTCACCGTAAATATATAAACCTCAGTCTTCAACGTTCGTTTGAATCTCTCCACGATACTATTTGGCTTCATTGTACGTATGAAAAAATATTTCTTTTGATTTTAGAAAAGATTGAAAAAAATTGACATTGAGTAACTCTATTTCTTCATCCGTTTGTAGATAAATAGGGTTTTCATCTTTAAAAAATAATTTGAAAGCTTTCACTATATTTTCACCGGTTTTTGTTTTCACGGTTAAAGCCCAAGCATATTTCGAGAATAAATCAATACATGTTAAAATATATCTATTGTTGTTATTTTTCAAGGCTACTGATGGCATGTCAACTAAGTCTGCATGAAATTGATCCGCTATTCCTTGAAAAATTACCGTATTACGAGGGAATCTTTCCCTAGCAGACTTATGCAATGTATATGTGTCTTCATTCATCAACCAATCACGGACCGTTTAAGAGATATACGTCTACCGGACTGCTTGGAGCTGTAATATACAGAGCTTGTACTGTATGCTGCTTTCCCCTTTGGAGTATACTATAATTTGCACAACAGTTTGTCCAATGTCTTTTGTCTCTTGTGAGGTGCCATGCGGTGTGGTTGCGCTCGAAATTACTTTAGAGGCAGTGCTATCTTGGTTCATCAGCAATGGTATATAAAGAGAAATGAAATGCGAGAAGAGAATAATGGTTTGGAGGGGGTGAAATAGCAAAAGGTCTTCCATACAGATTGAATATAAATTCAAATAACCGTATAAAGCAAAAATCCTTTTATCTTCCAAATATTTAAATGTAATTCATATATCATGGCAAATCAGATACTGAGTCTCTGTTCACCAGTTCACAAAATCATTGGGGTTACATTTAGAACATCTCAATAAACCCATCTGCCCCATATGATCATCTCAAAAATAGCATGTTTCCTCATCGTCCTCTTTTTTTCTCACTGGTAGATTATGATGGCGTTAAACTTTTTGCTGTTTTCAATTTTTTTGCTGGTTGTACATCTTCTTCAAAATCTTCATTTGATTCCTTTGTCAATTCAGCACAACTTGTAATCTTCTATATATGTTCGAGGATTAAAGGCACCAAGGCTTCAAACTGCCCCATCAAAATGAATTAAAGCTATAGCCTGTTTTCGTTGGGCATAATTTGGTTTCAGCCTCTTCCCGTTTCTCATACCTTCTCTTTATATGGATAAGCCATTTCTCCTCATATTTACTTGCACTCAAATGTATTCCATTGTCTAATGTCAATCTTATCTCCGCAGATTCCTCGGTTTGTACAGCCGCAACGCCCAATTGGTAAGAGCTTGTGACGTCAGTAGTGTAAAGTTCAGTCAAGGTTTTGTTGGTATAACTGTGATTGCAATTTTACGACTCTCTTTGCAGCTAGCATCTGAAATAGCTGGAATAAATCTAGTAATTTATTTGAAAATGTTAACATTGGAAATTCAATAAATCAGCATTACCCGATTATATGGTCATAAAGTTGACTTTGTATGCAAAATAATCGAAGTTTCTTTGTATCAAACTACCCACAATGATAAGATAATGCGCTCGCTTGCGCCTGCGTATCAGCCCAGTTAGCAGGTTGTCTTGGGATATATAATATTTTTTGGTTTTGTAGGGCGATGTACAAACTAGCGAATTGGCCGTTAGGAATGTATATATCAATATAATGAGATATGAACAGCTAACAAACATGTTGGCTACTCGACTAAAAATCTGTTTCTTTAGAGAATATTTATTGTACGAATATATTATAAATCAGTTATAACCTCTTCCAGCTTGTTTTCTTTAGAGAATAATTATTTTATTCCATTTATTATATTTCTATTTGATAACTAATATGAACTCCCCTGGCATGTCTTCTTTGAAGAATACTTATTATATTTATATAGTTTAAATCAGTTATGATGTCCCTAGCTTGTTTTCTTCAGAGAATAAGTATTATTATTTATATACCATTGAGACGACATAACACCATTGTATATTCGTTTCCAGTTTTATTTTGAGCAAGTTGTTTGCTAGTAGGGATTGGTGAGACAAGGTTAATACCATCTCAATAAAGGACTTACTGATTGTGGAAGCATGGAGACATCTTTACCTTTGTGAGATACGGTACCTTCTCAAAGTCAGGACCAGGTACGTACGCTATAGATAGAAGCCGCCAGCAGTTACCAGTCATGTAGACCTCATCAAACCCGGTCATCATCGCCTCTGAATGGAAGTAAAAGCTGTCCGTACAATCTCCTGAAGAAATAGATAGACATCCCTAATGTTTCAGACCGAGTTAAAACTGTAGACTTAATGACAATCAACAAGGCTCCACAAGCTAATAATGTGGAATTAACTTCGGTACAGTTCCGGAACGACCTATAGCCTAAGGATGATAGGACCAATATATCATCGGGAACCCAACATCGGACTATCCAATTTGTGACCAAATATATGTGGTAATTAACTGATTTTACTGTAGAATGACGTTTGCCTATTTTGCACTCAGCCTAAAACAATGAAATCCAGACTTTAGGTCTTCTGTGGAGGTATTCCGCGTGAGTAATGGAATTAAACCCTTTACATACCACAATGTCAATACAGAGATCAAGTAGATATAGATTATAATATATATTAACACAAGCTAGATTCTTGCGAAAAAGAAGCGAGTAATAGTATTCAATGACGTTAGACAGGCATCACTGATGATCAATCTTGAACCAAACGAGTTTTCAAGTTATATTCTAGAGTATAATTTCTCCCATCACGGCGGCCAAAATTAATGTGATACATCTAGTTAATACAAAAGGTCTATCGCATCTTGACTTATTTGCTAAGTATCTTTCCATTCTTTTTCGACATACATTCTGAGATATTGTGGTCATCCTCTCTCGTCGACTTTATGACAAAAGAGATGATTACAATTTCGACATCGTAAACTATCCCTTTCTGGACAGTAATATTCCAGTGGGACCTGCATATGGCGTATACATATCTCGCTTAGTAGCATTTGCTTGATCCTGTGCTAAATGTGACGATTTTAATCAACGTCACTAAACATTGGTGCAGAAACTTAAAAAACAGGGCTATTCCACCAAGCGCCTACACTCAAAGTTTCTCAAATTTGGCGATACATATCGCATGCTGATAGCAAAATACGAACGTAGCGTGCAAGATCTATGGCGCTACGTTTCGTAACTTGTGTCTAATTCCGCTTAACCCGGGGCTAGGGGCCGTATGAACCCATGTACTTCAAGATCCTCATGGTACTCGTATGAACAGTCACAATCAAAGCGTGACTGAGATACATCATTCTTTAGATGACGACTTTACAACGAATATTGTGGATTAAGAATACTGATCAGCGATACGGATTTGATATTTTTGGAACATCATGATGTCTTGCCGGCATCATTGAAAACTGTTGACCGCTTCTCTCTTGCAGGAAACAAGCCTATGTTTATGTATACTATGATTGTCTTTTTGAATTTGGTGCTAATACTGTTATATGGAAAATGGAATAGGTCTTTGGATTATGGACGCGGATATTCTCTAATAGACGACGGCTGGATTATGAATGATGGACTAGACGCTTGTAATCCATCTGATTTTCATCACACGAGTTTAGTAACTAAGTTCGTTACATATAGACCATGGGTCAATACCGCCCAATCGGGGATGTTTGCCGACAAATCTTTTTAGCTAGTATTTCTGTCTTTTCGATATATGCTTCTTTGAAAGTAAAATGTGGAGGGAATAGAATGATGGATACAGACTGAACACAGCTATGTGAACTGGGCGATATTTGTCATTACAGGAATCGTGGTGCGAATACGCTCGTAATGTTCCCAAATAATTAGAAGAATAATTAAGGCTCTAATTCCCAATCTATTGTGACGAGTACACCAGTACCATCTTGGCAGATAGGATTAAATTAGTATTATATTAGAAATCCTACATATTTACCTAATGATAACATCAACATCCTATCAATGAATAGTTAATACATATCAATTATTTATTAGTGCTCTGTATGCATACAGCATTGTTTCAGAACACCTGGTTGCAACCTGTAACATTATCAATATAAAAAAGCCAATCAAGTGTCCTTGCACCACACCCCTTAATGCCCAACACCGATTTGTTGTTTCAAACAAAACCAATCAACTGCCCTGGCACAATTCGGGGTCCATTTGTAGTTTACAAACCGATCTAACCAATTGTCCGTTTATCAGAACTCTTTAATGTCCAGTATCCGTATGTAGTTGGCAACAATCTAACCGTGTCTCTTAGAAGACCTCTTCAGTGTGCGATATTTAGATTAGTTGTAAACCTAATCAAGTGTCCCTGTTGTAGACCTATTTCAATGTCGAGGATTTTTTTGTAGTCTACTAAATCCATTTGTTGTCCGTTGCCCATGTGATAGAAGAAGCCCATATACTAAACAGTGTGACCGATTATTTCTCTGCTCCGTCAAATATGATGTCGTCCAACTTGACTGCTTCTGGAAGGTCTTCCCGCTCTTCGTCATTATTCGTTATACAAATCAAGAAGATATCTTGGCATCAAGTCTCCGTCCCTCCATTGGAAATCCAATTCCCTATCAATTATGCACAACCCATGCTCCTCTAGATTTGGTACATCTGGTATATCTGGCATTGCAATTGACCTCTACTGTCTTGTAGGAAATTAGCTTTTTTGTATGCTATGATTTATCCTTTTAATTTGTGATAATGTTATATGAATTAGGTCTCGAATATATTCTTTAGTGGATGACGGCTGAATTATGAATGCCGGATTAGAGGCTTGTATTATGGAATTACAAGGTGAACGTCTGGGAGCAGTCTTGTTGCCGAACCCCGTATCAGATAATACACGTTTTTCAATATTTTGTGTTAACTCGTCGCTATACAGCTGAAATATTGCTGAACGCGACGTTAAACCACAATTCTCTCCCCCCCCCCCTCTCTCTGTTGTGTTAACTTCAGTAGCAACAGGAACACCTCTGTGTCTGGGATTCTGACAACTGTAGATTATGGTGATGAATGAGAAGCCATATCCAGACAGTGCAGTAATATTCTAATGTCTTACTCCTCCATCTCTTCTGATTCAGTAGTTGTGTAGTCTGGATTTGTGAGAGATGTACATACTTCCTCGCAGACAAAACAAATTTTCATTCCCAGCAACTTTTTGGGGTACTTTTCCTTTTTCCATTGCAACAGAAGAAGTCAAGTCAGTACTTTTTATAGTCCGAATTTTGATAAACAATTGCTATTGCTGATTTCAACCTCGAGCAAAGCAGTATGTTTATCCAGCTGCATCTCCTTGGTGCTCAAATGAATACACACAATCACACGTGACTGAGATACATACTCTGGAAAACGACTTGGAAATTCATTGGATGAAGAATAATGGTTAGTGTTTATGATTGTTTATAAAGTATATCATCATGCCTTACTGACTGATTAAACCGTTGACCGCTTCTCTTTAGTAAGAAACCATCTTGTGTTTTTAGTATTTTATTTCATACACATTTGGAATTGTTGCTGTCATACGAAATAGGTCTTGATTATTGACGCGGAAATTCTTTTATGGGCGATGGTTGAATATTGAATGCCGGATATGACGAACAGTTTGAGGTACACGACGTTTCCGATAGCGTTCTTTATTGATGAAACTGCATGGGTCTTATGGAGTACTTGTAAGAGTTTAGCTGATCCACTTTGTCATTCGTGCTCCTGAAAAAGACATGGTAACTGGAACTTGTTGCCTCATCGCTTAGTTCAACATGAAGAGGATGGAACAAGGACTGGTTCGCCCGACGTCAGTATAACATGACTGAGTGGGGTCTTATGTAATATCTACCTATCTAGTAATATCTATCTGCGGCACGATACTTCAGTGGGATAACAGTATAAAATGGCAGTATTAGGACTGTTCTGTTACAAGTAGGCACCCCGCTACTTTCCCCCACTCATCCAGTCGTGACATAAATGAACAATTGTTGAAAGCGACCCTACTACCCACTCATTCGTGCTCTGTTGGGTGGACTTTGAAATATAGAGGACAAATGAATTCTTGCCGTTTCCATATCATCCGTTAGCATCTGGAAGTCGATATATTACTGATTGAACTGATCCTCTGTCGGTATGATATAAAATACTTATGTATGGAAATAAATGTGTTTTGTTCAGGTGGTACGGACAAGAAGACACAGTAACCTCACTTAAATACCAGATACTGGAAATATATCTGGTTTCTATTCAGCACTAAATTATTTGAAGCACAGTAACATCAGCGCCGACATATTCGTTTCCATAATGCCGTCCTACCAGAATCCATTTCTATTTCTACCATTTACAAGCTTCCCTCAGAGGCCTTATTATGTTAATATCTGCATTGGTTAACATATTTCTGCTGTGACCTAATTGGTTCGTTTACGACATTATAAACTGATGGCATTTGGGAAATGACAGTCTCTTACACTTTGAGTCTATATTAATTGTCATGAGATAAACTCCATATTTTCTCATCGCGGGGGTGCAAAACAAAACAAGTCAATATTTCCTGCAATAACCCTGAGACAGAAATTTCCCCGCAAATTAATTAAGCCTAAAATTAAAAGAGTGGTGGAAAACGATGCCGGCGTATTGGCAAGAAGCCATATGATCCCACGGGCAAATATACCTACTGCATGTCTTGAACATCACAGGTGGGCCCTGCGATGATTTGCATCCCAGCCACGCTTTTATAGTGGGTTTACATGTGGACATCTTGAATGACATGGCCATACGCCCCTAGCACCGGCTTGAGCGGTATTTGATACAAATATTTCAGGGCGATGATGTAATAGCTCTATCCAGTCATCTGATGGATGAGTGTCGGACAGGCCTAATGCCGACTGAATGGTGTCCTGGTGCCACTTATCGTCATTGGAGAGGTAAACACGAAAGCTAGTGCACGAGTTGTCACAGCGAAACAGCTCACCAATTACCAATATACGGGTTGTCAGAGCATTTCCATCATAGCTCTCTAGATTTGTATCTAATACCGTTTATGCCGGTGCTAGGGGCCGTGTGGTCATATCATCCAAGTTGCCATATGAACAAGTACAATAAAAGCGTACCTGAGATACAACATATATCAAGAATCGTTAGATTATTGGTATGTGCTTTAGAATAGGTTAACCGGAAGACTATACTGTGAAGTCATGTGACTGTCAGTATGTCGGCACCGCTTCCCACTTCCCTTATATGTGTTGTAATTTTTACCTGTGTATGGCAAGATTCTGCAGGTAGACTTTTCGTCCCCGAGGCCCTCCCCCTGTACAGAACTTTTGGTCTTTGATATATGTTGGCATTTGTGGGAAGTTGATGCTGGGTCGACATCGGGCCTTACAGACTAGTCTTTTGTGTTAAATGCCGTCATTTTCATCTGACGACTATACAGCTCACCAATACCCAGTGTACGAGTTGTCACAGCGAAACAGCTCACCAATTACCAATATACGGGTTGTCAGAGCATTTCCATCATAGCTCTCTAGATTTGTATCTAATACCGGTTATGCCGGTGCTAGGGGTCGTGTGGTCATAGCATCCAAGTTGCCGTATCAACAGGTACAATAAAAGCGTACCTGAGATAAAACATATACATCACGAATCGTTAGATTCTTGGTATGTGCTTTGGAATAGGTTAACCGGATGACTATACTGTGAAGTCATGTGACTGTCAGTATGTCGACACCTCTTCCCACTTCCCTTATGTGTGTTGTAATTTTTACCTGTATATGGCGAGATTCTGCTGGTGGACGTTTCGTCCCAGAGGCCCGCCCCCTGTACAGACCTTTTGGTATTTGATATATGCTGGCATTTGTGGGAAGTTGATGCTGGGTCGACATCGAGCCCTACAGACTAGTCTTTTGTGCTAAATGCCGTCATTTTCATCTGACGACCATACAGCTCACCAATACCCAGTGTACGAGTTGTCACAGCGAAACAGCTCACCAATTACCTATATACGAGTTGTCAGAGCATTTCCATCATAGCTCTCTAGATTTGTATCTAATACCGCTTATGCCGGTGCTAGGGGCCGCGTAGTCTTATCATCCACGTTGCCACATGAACAGGTGCAATAAAGTGTACCTGAGATACAACAGATATCACGAATCGTTAGATTCTTGGTATGTGCTTTAGAATAGGTTAACCGGATGACTAAACTGTGAAGTCATGTGACTCTGTCAGTATGTCGGCACCTCTTCCCACTTCCCTTATATGTGTTGTAATTAATGTCCATTTATACCAAATGACAAAATGTATTACGTTAGTTCCCTAGCGTATTGAATCATTACAACGATATCCCTTCTTCAATTAAATTTTACATCAATATTCATATTCAGTGTCTAAATTCTTAGATAAGACAGGCATTATCACATAATCGTATGCGATGTAAGAGTCATGAAGCAGTGATCATTCCATCGTAGATTAATATACCGTTACACACCTGTATTACACATGCCCTCATAATTGACAGGTGTATAATGCCTACCTTCGCGCTGCATCTTCATCTCCCCTACTCGAACATTCCTTCGTTATAATTTTATGTCCTTCCATATCCCGATTCATATGTACTAATTGTTTATTCAAACATGACGTGATGTTACAACGTGTTCAAGTATTGTTGCAAGACTTTCTAATAATCTAATTAACCTAGCTCTTTCTTTCAACTTTACTCGATTACTTCACTGATACCATGGTACCTCTTGGTGGATTCCAGCGCTTCTCTAGCATTTTTCAACTAATCAACTTGAAATGTGGAATCTAATACAGACTTTCACCTATTTTCAGGAAATGATTCAGCTTGGACAAGAAACGTCCCAGGAATTAATGTGGAAATTGTATCTGCTATAAACAATATCATGGTGGCCTATATACATTTAACATATAGGAACGCAAACGCTTCACAAAAGTTATCAAATTTTCCACCAATCAACTTGATATTTAAAATCTGATCTCAGATTTTCGTCAATGTTTATGAATAAATTAGGTTTGAACAGAAAGCAACGCCTTTTTGGAAGTAATGTTTAGATTATATCCTTCATTTAAGCCATAATCTCATGTACATGTATCATATTAGTTGTTCCAAAAATAAGTTTAACATAAGCTAAGATAAATGTAACTCCGAAGATTTTGAAGTCATGGTGGTACGTGATATGATACTATATTTTGGCTATAATTTATGCCATCATCAGGATCGTATGAGCATCTGTTGCATACAGACATATATATATACAGTGTGAAAACAATAGTATAACAAAAACAATAGTATACAAATTGACCAATGAAGACACAACACAAATAGCGTGGAATGATATGAGCTCAGTTAAGTTCACAAATGTACCCTTAAAGAAAACTATTAATATCATTTTGGACCGTGTATACAAAGAGAAACAACTTAGTACCAAACTCAAGAAAAGAAAATTTGCCGAGCTAGCGTATCTAATTCCGCATAATCCGGTGCTAGGGGCCGTGTGGATACTTCATAGTCTCCAAATGACCAGCTGCAATAAAAGCACGACTGAGATACTAAGGCTACGTCCGAAAATCCACCGTATTCCCGGGTCTGCATGTTAGGTGTCGACGAATACTTTATGGTGGGTTTTTAGTCACCAGACACTGGGTCGACATCGGGCATTACAGACTAGTCTTTTGTGTTAAATGCCGTCATTTACATCTGACGACGATACAGCTCACCAATCTCCAATGTACGAGTTGTCACACCGAAACAGCTCACCAATTACCAGTATACGAGTTATCAGAGCATTTCCATCATAGCTCTCTAGATTTGTATCTAATACCGCTTATGCCGGTGCTAGGGGCCGTGTGGTCATATCATCCAAGTTGCCACATGAACAGGTACAATAAAAGCATACCTGAGATACAACACATATCACGAATCGTTAGATTCTTGGTATGTGCTTTAGAATAGGTTAACCAGAAGACTATTCTGTGAAGTCATGTGACGCAGTCAGTATGTCGGCACCTCTTCCCACTTCCCTTATATGTGTTGTAATCGTCTGTTTTTCCGACCACTTGCACATCGCTCCAATTTAACTATTTTAAAAAAATCGACTCACACAGGATTATATGTACATTATAATAGCTTTGAACCATGGTTTAGAAAGACCGCCTGGATAAGAACTTTGATACAACGTGCACGTAAGCTGTGTAGCACGGATGCCTTATTCTCGCGTGAACTACAGTGTATTCGCAAATATATGACTTGAAATGGCTTTTCTACTAAATCATGTAAACAGGTTATTAACCGACACAAACAGCCTTATGCTAGAAAAACCATTGATTCAACCACTCCTGATATGTTTAAAATATACTTAAGACTTCCATATTTGGGCAGACAAGGTGAACTAATTGTGAATAGATTACAAGCGTCTAGTCCGTCAATCATAATTCAGCCGTCGTCCATTAAAGAATACCCGCGTCCATAATCCAAAGACCCATTCCATATTCCATATAACAGTATTAGCGCCAAATTCAAAGAGACAATCATAGTTTACATAAACATAGGCTAGCTTCCTGCAAGAGAGAAGCGGTCAACAGTTTTCACTGATGCCGACAAGACATCATGATGTTTCAAAAATATAAATCCGTATCGCTGATCAGTATTCTTAATCCATAATAATCGTTGTAAAGTCGTCATTAGAGAATGATGTATCTCGGTCACGCTTTGATTGTGTCTGTTCATATGAGCACCATGAGAATCTTGAAGTGCATGGGTTCGCACGGCCCCTAGTCCCGGGCTAAGCGGAATTAGACACAAGTTGCGAAACGTAACGCCATAGATCTTGCACTCTACGCTCGTATTTTGGTTTAAATTATTTTATTTCACACCAGAGTGATGGGAGCGCAGTAAGTCAAGCTTATAGCGCGTCTCCCACATACAATGAAATACATCAGACAATTCACAGAAAAAAACAACCCAATAAGAGAAATAAGGAGAGGAGGCCAGTAAGCATTGAAAAATAAACAATTAAAGATACTACATAGATAATAATAATAATTATATACAAAATTATCGTGTTCAATTTATGTGTTGGTTAAGACGGCCTCTGTAATTGTTTAGAGAAACTCAAGATGTCACAATGTTAGAATTTGCAATGGTCGCTTGAATGTATTTGAAATAGTCATTGAAATCGTTTAGTGTTTGTTATATCATCTCCAAGATATTTTTGAATTGATATATTAAATGCTTCATCTTTGTCGAGGTCACCAAATAAGAGTGTTCTGGCTGTTGGTAAATTTAGATTGTAGATGGTCGAAAGATTATTTAAGAGATTGGCTCTTTGGGTTGTATATAATGAACAATGAAACAAAAAATCTGTAAAAGTTTCATCACAGTGACCGCAATTACATTGTGTATTTTCTGGTAAAAAATTATCAAACAAGTGCCTTTTCAAGTTACTACATCCATTTCTAAGTCGACATAGAAAGACATTTTCTTTACGAAAACCTACATAATTCCATGTGTGAGGCTTAGTCAACAAAGATAAATTTCGTAGTTCGCGTTTAAAAGCAAAACTTGTAGGACAAGTTCTAATGGAATGAGGAAGAATATTCCATTCACGCACTGTAATTGGAAAGAATGATCCTCTAAATAATTCGGTCCTACACATAAATGGCGTAAATTCGTTTTGGGGACGTACGTTGTACGGATTACATGCTAGGGAAGTTGACGGGAGATGACGTTGTAAGGATAAAGGCACAGTATCGTTTACAATGCGATAGAACATTATAAGTCGATGGAACTGACGTCTTTGTATAAGTGTTTTAAAACCAGCCTCACAATAAAGAGTTTCTGAACTAGCACTTCGTGTTAGTCCAGTGATTGTTCGAATGGCATCTTTCTGGATATTCTCCAACCTGGTAATGTTATTTTGTGATATATTGTCCCATACTACGTCTGCATATTCCAAGCCAGGCCGAATGAAGCTCTTATACATGATTTCCAGGGATTTCCTGCCTAAAACATATTCCAAACCCTTTAAGATGGAAAGTTTACTTTGCGCTCTACTGATTATGTCATCAGTATGATCGATCCAATTGCCTTTGTCGTTGAATGTTACACCAAGGTGTTTATGATTTTGATCGTTTGAGAAACTTTGAGTGGAGGCGCTCGGTGGAATAGCCCTGTTTTTTAAGTTTCTGTAACAATGTTTTGTGACGTTGATTAAAATCGTCACATTTAATACAGGATCTAGCAAATGCTACTAGGCGAGATATGTATACGCCATATGAAGGTCCCATTGAAATATTATTGTCCAGAAAGGGATAGTTTACGATGTCGAAATTGTAATCATCTTTTTTTCATAAAGTCGACGAGAGAGAATGCCCGCTTTATTTTTATACAGATATAGATCTAAATATGATGTGCCTGTAGGGCTATCTGTAGTTTCCTTCAAATCTAGTGAAGGTGGATATATATCCATCACTGCGTCATTTATATAACGATTATCCACAGCGAGAAGATCGTCTATATAGCGTTTGGTGAATGAGAAGGAACGGGCTTTGAATGGATCGGTTTTTGAAAGCGCCTGCATATAGTCATATTCATAAGAGAACAGATACAGGTCAGCCAACAGGGGTGTACAATTTTTAATGAAAAATTCAAGCAACTCTATAAACACAGAAACATCCCATGAATGACATCTCTTGTATGTAGTAGAACTAAAGAATGTTTTATGGCTTCCGACATTAATATATCTACGACCAGTTTTCTTGAACACAGATACTATTAATGAACTTAATAAGGTCCTGACGAGGGATTGTAGTATAGAGAGCCGAGAAATCCCATGTTGATACATGTCTGTACGCTATGTGACCTTTAGCATCAAGTTCTGCCGTAAGACATTTTGAGTTTTTCAATATCCACATACATTCAACGCCAGAGATTTTAGAAATAGTGGCGCAATACCTTTCCCAAAATGCTTTTACCTCCTGAAGGGCCCTCGTCAATAGGGTTGAAAGAAACTTAGTGGTGCAGCTTCTAGAACCAGCTATGAATCTAGCTTTGTATTGTGATTTATGCATTTTGGGAGTCCAATATACTTTTGGTATGTTGTTATGATTGGTTGGAAGATAAATACTTCTTTGTCTGAGAAACGTTTTGTGATTGTTAAATAAATCTTCCAGAGTAAATAAGTTTGGGAGTAAGTAGACGTATTTGATGATATGTCTACACTCAATTCTTAACCAGCACCTGGTAATAGTAATATTTACATATGAATATTATATTATTTGGATCTTTGTTTGCTGGGATTATGATGAATTTACTCTGGAGATTTGCTAGAACTTCTTGCGAATTGAGGTTTCTCAGAACTTGTTTTGCTTGTGGGAGAGTACTTCTGCGAAAATGGTGGATTGTTTCAACGACGTTGCTCCTGGTGAGGTCTAGCCAATCAGCGAGTACGGTAGGTTCCCCTTTACGAGTACTGTAATGTCTCAAGAAACTCAAACGACTAGTAACAGGTGCTACACGATTTATTGTTATTTATGATACAAAGAAAGCCTTCACGTTTGTATCTTACAAAGACCAGATCCCAATTAACTTCAAACGTTATGTTGTGTATGAGTACAGTTGTCCTTGGTGTGGTGACAAGTATACTGGTAAAACAGAAAGATGTTTGTATACCCGGTTAGAAGAACATGCACAGGGGAATAGTGAGATCAAATCACATGTTATGAATTGTAAACATTTTCAACATATCGGGGATCTAATGGGGCTACCTGATAGACTACCAAACAAACAGCACTGTGTTTTTCAGCTTACTGCCGATTTGTTATTCCAAGATGTCAAAACAATAGACTTTGCTAAACATTGGAACAAACTGTTATTCAAAGAAGCCCTAGCTATAAAAACTAGATCTCCTGAAATAAATCATGAGTTAAAAGCCTCAAAAGACCTTATTTTCTTTAAGTGAACTTTACTGAGCTCATATCATTTCAGGCTATATGTGTTGTATCCTCATTGGTCAATTTGTATATTATTGTGTTTGCTTTACTATTGTTTTCACACTGTATATATATATCTGTATGCAGCAGGTGCTCGTACGATCCTGATGATGACATAAATTATAACCGAAATATAGTATCATATCACGTACCACCAGGACTTCAATATTCGGAATTACATTTATCTTATTTTATGTATCATATTGGAAGGTAGCAGTTCTAAATTATCTTTATTTTCAGCCGATTGAACTTGAAATTTTGAAATTGAACTGGCAATTTATGTTCATGAAAATTCATACTTGAAATCCTCCACACAATATTGTAAACAGAAGATTTTGTTCGAAAGTGTTAGAGTGGGGGGGGGGGGGGCAAAAGTTTTTCAGCAAGTAATGAAAGGGGACCAAAAATCTTTCCCTTGAAGTCTGGGGGGACCAAACTTTTGCAGGCCTCTCCATCTGAATCTGAATCCCCCCTCCTCACCCCCCGCCCGGCCCCAACACTGTAATGAATGAACGTTCCATAACGGCTTTGTTCCATTGATGGTTATGGTTTAATAGTATGAAGTACGCTACCTTCTCGAAAACTCTCACGATGGAATAGCCGTAAACGGGACTTATTATCTTATACAGTACGGGCTCAGCCGATCTCCTTAGTGCTTTTGTCTTTGCTGCATGGATTCGGGAATTATTACTTTATATCATAATGGCATAATGATTCATGGCCGTCTCTAGCGAGATGCCTTCCTGTATATGATACCGGTATTTCATATCATCCATGGCAAGTTAAATAAGACGGCATTACTGTCGAATACTACAATTTAGGATCAAATTCACCGGTATTAGATTGGAACCGTTGCCTTTATATCTGGCGTGCTCATTAGACGAATTTTATATCGGTGTTCCGAAAGGTTTCCAGTTCGTTAACTTTTCGGTAATTTACCTGCCATTACTTGGCAAGTGATCATCAGTGTCCTTGGTTATGTGTAAATCCTCATCTCGTGTCAAAACCGATAAAAGACTGATATAGGGGAATTTATATGTTGATGTTTGTAAAATCTATAAACATTTTCAGCAAGGACAACAGAGCATCAACGCTTCTAGACTACGGTGCATGGAAGGCAAATAGGCAACCGACAGTTAATGAGAAGAAACATTGGTCAATTTGGATAGCTCAATGCTGGATTCCATAAGATATTGATGTCCAATCATTGATTCTTAAAATACAGGGCAGTCCGGAACTGTCTCCCAGGTAATTGTTTTGTCTCCTGAAGCTTTGCTGGTAGTCATCGAGTCTACAATTTCAACTCGGGCTGAATCATTATATAGGTCACCTGATTCTATCTGAAGACGATTGTGAAGACGAATGATAGTTTAATTTTGTGAGGACTTTGCATGGATACTTACTGGCCATTGTAAAGAAGGATACTGTAATGTAAAGAAGAATGATAGTTTAACTTTGAGAGAACTATGAATGAGTACATACTGATCATTGTAAATTACAAGCGTCAGGTCCGTCATTCATAATTCAGCCGTCGTCCATTAAAGAATATCCGCGTCCATTATCCCAAGACCTATTCCAGATTCAATATAACAGTATTAGCACCAAATTCAAAAAAACAATCATAGTATACATAAACATAGGCTAGTCTCCTGCAAGAGAGAAGCCGTCAACAGTTTTCAATGATGCTGGAAAGACTTCATGATGTTCCAAAAATTTCAAATCCGTATTGCTGATCAGTATTCTTAATGCATAATATTCGTTGTAAAGTTGTCATCTAGAGAATGATGTATCCCAGTCACGCAAGAATAAGGATACTGCACTGTAAAAAAGAATGATAGTTTAATTTGAAAAATTATGAACGAGTGCATGCTGACCATTGTAAAGAAGGATACTGCATTGTAAAGAAGGATGATAGTTTAATTTTGAGAGAAATATGAACGAGTACCTGTGTTACTGTAATGTGGCCACAATAATTGAAAACCGTTGGTCGCTTTTTATGGACGTACATGTACTCTTGTATATGACCAAGGACCATGCGTTTCTATGTGTTCAGCCTTTATGGATAGCGTATCATTCACTTGAATTGTTCAACCCAATCCTCCTCGAAAATTATTTGCTTGACATTAAAGCAAAAGCGAATCGGGTTATCGCGATAGGGCAGATACAATATTAAAGTTAGAAGGTCTTATTCGTGATCTCTGTAGTTGAGAAATACTTTCCACCGCGGTGAGAAATACTTTCCACCGCGGTGGGAAATACGACAGCGTTAAGGTCAGTCAGGCGTTATAAACGGCAGCGTTAAACTAAGCGTTATAGTCTTATAATCAGGTAATGTTGATTTATTGACGTTCCAATATTAGGATTGGCGAATAAAGCCCACGATTTAAGCCAGCTGGTTCAACTGGGGAATTACTATTTCACAGGTACACTGACAAGCGAAGGTCCATTTATCAGAAAGAACGCTCGATTTGTTCCCACTTTCCGAGCTAAGTAGACTAAGATTATTTCCTTATTTATATAACAATTTACTATAATTTCCTGTTGTGCTCAACATGTATGTGGCGAAAATATACGCCGCGATAACATGCGATTACTTTGGACACACTTTGGGTTTCGAGATTTGCAGGCTGAAACTTGCATTTCGAGTCATTATTTTTCTACTTCTATGCTTGATCACAACGTTTTTAGTTGATGTCCAATCTTTCGTCAGTAATTTATCTTATTAAGAATTTAGGCCCAAATTCAATATAGAGATCTTATGGTGTCCTCTTAAATTATTTTTCCATATGTTTTCATTGATTCGAGGCAAATTGCCTTGAGCCGCTTCATATAGCCTACAATCTGAAGCCCATACAACATAATTCTCAAGCGTCATTGTAAATATAATATAG
The DNA here is from genome assembly GCA_036873755.1 of Hanleya hanleyi. Taxonomy (NCBI): domain Eukaryota; kingdom Metazoa; phylum Mollusca; class Polyplacophora; order Lepidopleurida; family Hanleyidae; genus Hanleya; species Hanleya hanleyi. The sequence goes on along the minus strand of JAVTVY010027384.1, from coordinate 47,624 downwards.
CAGCTATGTGGGGTTATACGAAACTTAATTTATAAAGGTCTATTATATCAAATCATTTGTTAATTACAATAACAACATGTTTGCCAAAAAAATACTGGTTCACATCTCAGCTTATCGTTTGAATGCCAGTAGGTTCCCCTATCCCTACAACAAAATATAAATTTAAATTGGAAACAGCGGCAGTGGTCATCTGGAAGTCAAACTCGTAAAGTCTTTCACTTAAGTTGTAAGGCATTTAGTCCAATGTATATTTTTTTAAATTATGCCGTTTGACATCTAAAGTTATTTATTCAGGCTCATTTTCAATGTATTATCATAATTCCAGTACAAATTATATGTGATTTTCGTCTTAATCAAGGCAGTTTCATTAGCTCAAAGTACAAAGTATGTGCTTAGAGCCTATTCGCAAACATGCTTATCATCAAATCCAAGGCATTCATACCACCAAAAAGTTTTTACAAATGTCGACATCTACCTACATGTATTTCACATCTTAGATTATCAATCCATTTTGCTTGCATTCACATCACTCACAACACAAAATAATGATTGAATTCAAAATGATATTCATGTAGTTCATCTGATAGCATCTTTTTGTGTCCTTTTAATAATCCAGAGTAACGAGTTTATCAAAACCAAGCTTCATTACACTTTTAGCGCATCACTATATGCGTACTTTTAGCCTCCACCAGTGCATCAAATGCCCCTTTTCTGAGGATAACATTATTAGTTATACGTCGCCCTTCCGGGGTAATACGGGATGAGATTTGGTTTCTCTCGCCATATTTTTCCGAGGCGCAGCCGAGGAAAAATATGGCGAGAGAAACCAAATCGAATCCCGTATTACCCCGGAAGGGCGATGTATAACGAATTTATCATATCTCAGAGCATTAAGAATCACTTTGGACTTCAAGGCCGACATAATGGAACGGACTTCCATCGGACTTACACTGGTTTCAGAACGATCCACAGCATGCACCGGAAAAAATGAACACAAAGACAAATGTATCATTTTTACAATCCTCATCTTTAAAACGTACTAAGGGAGGAGCAAAGATAACGATAACATATACTGTAATCCGTGAACAATGAACCCGGTTTCCGTGTGAAATACCGGTGGGCTTCGGTGATAAAGAATGAACAATCTAACTTCAAATTCAGCTTCATCTCTTATGTTCTATTCTGAAAATCAGAAACGTATAAAATACTGGAACATTAAGCTTAATCTCAATTTCATATTTAATATTTAATAGCCATCGACGAGTATAATATCTAGATTATATACCTTTTGTTAATAAATACATCGAAAGACCCGTTCCGGATTCACATCTGTTGCGTGGATATGTAAGTTTCAAATACACGTGTGAACTGTTACATTTCCATTCTGTCTATAATTCAACACCGTGTCACTCGACAGTGTCACTTGTGTCATGTTTCCATAACATCACACAGGAGAAGGACCAACATGAACTGACTTAAATTTACAGTTCGAGAGAAAAATCGGAAAAATCAAACTGTCCTGCACAATTTGGCAGAAGTATAGGTATTTGCTTCATTTTCGCACGATGATGTTGATTGCATTTATTGTGCAGTTATTGAACATTGGCGCTGAGGGATTTGCGGCGACCAGGATAGCTGTGGGAATGTCACACGATGTGGGCGGGACAGCGGTGCTGTCGAATTCACAAAACAGCTGATTAAGATCAAAATCAAAGTCGTCGGCATGGCCTTCTGCTCGTACATCCTGGGTGTGTAACACGGCCGACGTGGCATCATTTGACGTGGGTGCAGGGTACTGAGAAGATGATGTCACAGTTTCTGCAGGATGGGGTTTGACAAGAACATTTACTGGAAGTGTATGCGTACCGGTATTCGTCTTTCGGGTTGAACCCATCGTGTCAGGAAAGGCTACTGACGCAACCGTGTGGCCCATTTGCACATTTCACTTACTCGCTGGTAAACCGACAGCGCCGAGACAGATCTGTGACCTGTGACAGCCATTATTTGAGATGCTGAATAGTTGTTTCTACCAAGGATGGTGATGCCGGTTGCTCGTATACTGTGGTTAGTGTATAGTTCAGAAAGTTTCAGACGAGTGCCCAGGTTGGTCATGAAGGCTGCCAAGCGGTGTTTCCCAATAGGTTTGTTATAATACCAAACTTTATTGTCGTCGAGGAAACTATCAACCGGGTACTGCCACAAGCGATCACATTTCGGATGGAGTTTGGAGATATAACTTTCGAATGAAGCAACAGGACAGAACGGGGAACCTTCTTCTTCAGGCATGAATCCGGTAACACCCTCTTTTTGCTGGGCCCGGCGATTTTTTGTGAGTTCATCCTCCTTTTTTTTCACATACCTCTGCCCAGTTTTCGGGTCCCGCTTGATGATGAATGTGTTTTTTGTCATCTTTTCCATATTCTCCACTCCCCTTCTAAAGAAGAACAGACGTACATCGAACTGAACTTTATTTGCAAGCCCAGTTGGGGTTTTTGGGGACATGAGAACAGACTTGTAGAGTTTACAACGATCGGACTCATTTATGGGCTCATAATGATCGGTGTCGCCTTTTCCAGATGCCTTCAACTCTGCAAGTGCGGTTTTGAAGCACTCGTTGGCTTCATTAAACTCCGAATTTCTAATCAAATCAAAAGTTTTCAAATACGGTGGGGCCTTCAGGTAACGATTCAGAGAATGTCGAAAGTTTTCGAGAGTGGATGTTTTGTACAATTCTCCGTCTTGTTTTCGGGCATCCAAATAAAAATGACTGAGTACCTCTGCTAACCTCTCGGCCGAGAATCCTTCGAATTCTTCACTCTGTCCCTTCTCTTTCAGGTAATACTTCAAAGTTCTGGCGGACGCTTTGTTCGATTTTTTTGTGTTGCTGGGAATAATATTAGCCCGCTTTTCAACAACTTCATCGTCCGTCTGAGACGCGAAACGTTTGCCTGATTCAGCCATTTTGTTTAGCAGACGATGGAAGCTAGTGAACACCTGTTCGTTGCCCTTGGCGACGGGGGTATACGATATATATTCGACCAGCAAGTTGACAATACAGCATCACACATGAGGTCTGTCAGCCAATCAAAAGTCTACATGCTTCTCTGAGATATGATAAAGGAAGATATTTGATGAGGATCAGATCACATTTTAGCACGAGCATTATTTTACTTAGCTTGTTACAGAGTAACCCAAAAATATAATCTCCGACAATTCGGGACCAAAATTGACTGGGTAATGTGCAGATATCACAATTTCATGTCAGAGACACAAATCTTAGTGTGCTTAAATGATTTATCGATGATTCCTCTATTCATGCAAAATAATATAATACCTAACTGCACAAACTGACATAGCAAGCGTTAGATCCGACATTCAATATTCAACCGTCGTCCACAAAAGAATTCCCGCTTCAATCTTCAATTTCGCATGACAGTTGCACCAGTTCCATATGTGTACGAATAAAAATATATTTACCAGAAAGAGACGGTTAACAGTTTCCAATGATGTCAGCCAAACCTGATGATGTTCTTTACATAACATCTTAATCACTAACCATTACTCTGTATGAATTGAAAATCAATTTTCAGACTATGTGTCTCAGTCACGCATTGATTGTGCGTGTTCATTTGAAAGCCATGAAGATGTAAAACACATATTCAAAAGATATTTTGCCGTCAGTGTGCGATATTTACCACAGAATATGATAAACTTTGAATGGAGGCGTGTGGCGTTATAGCCCTGTTTGACAAGTTTCTGTGGTAATATGTTGTGGCGTTGATTAAAATCGTCAATCTGCACATGATGTAGCAAATACAACCAAGCGGGATATGTATGCGCCGTATACAGGTTCTTCTGGAATATTGTTATCCAGAAATGGTTAGTTCACTATTTCAAAATTGTAATCATCGCTCTTGTCGTAGTCGTCGTGAGAGAAAGCCCCATATTTCTTGAAAATGTGATGATATTCCATCTGGGCTAAGGCTCTCGGTGGTCGAGTGGTCCAGGTCGCTTCGCTGGTGACCGCTAAACCGACACGGGCTCGAACCCCGCTGGTGCATGTGTGAAAGTTTGCCAGTTACTTAACGACGGACGGTGGTTCTCTCTAGGTAATCCGGCTTTCTCCACCAACCAAACTGGCTTTCATCATATGAGTGAAATAACCTGCAGCGTGACATTAATTAAATCAAATCCCCCTCCATCTGGGCTATCAATGGATTCCTTCAAATCTAGTGAAGGGGGATGAATATCCTTCACATCGTCGGTAATATAGGGATTATCCAGTGCTAGGAGATCGTTCATATAGCGTTTCGTGAACAGATATTGGGCTGCCAAATGTGGTTCACAATTTGTACCCATAGTGATACCTATGCGCTGTTTGATATATGGTATTGCCGAAGTTCACATATATTGTTGATGAGAAATTTAACCATTCTATAAACAAAGAACCATCACAAGAGTGATATCTTTTCCGCACAGTAGAATCGAAGAAAGCCTTACATACATTAACCGAAGAAAGACATTACAGGTAATATATGATATACTTGATCAAGACCAGTACTTTTTGTGTCGAGCTCTCGTGGGTGTTGCAACAGCGGAAATATTTCGCATCCTAGCCTGATCATTTCTGCACGTCCATCGAAATATTTGTCGAATCACTTTCGTGTTCGAAGTTTATTTTCCGTTTTTTTGTACAGTGGCGGTAGAATTACATAAATGGTGTTCGATTACAATAGATCATCGTCTTCAGGCTGTATAGTACAAGTATCCATGTTATATGTTGTGGTCAGTTTAGGGGCTTAATTCTTGTATGAACGTACGTGGTGGATGTGATGATGAGAATTTCTTCAGCTCGATCGAACAATAGAGGTCAGCTTTCCTATGTGTGTCATAAAATGAACGATAACAATCTAATCTATTCCCTCAAACATGATTCAGTGCTGGTCTTGGATAGATTTTCACAAACGCACGTGGGGTCTGTAGAATAAACATGTCACATGTGAATTGATAATGAGGATAAGTATTCAACTGGTAAATCACCACTTGTTAACCATAGCATCCAGCCGTGATTGGACGTTGTTAACTTTGAGTTAAGTCTTTTGTTCAAGTGTTTTGTACACATCTTTGAATAAATATGAATGTAACTGTTGTACAGGCAAGCATTATAGATCTGAGCTTCACGAAGCATTTTACATGTGGCTTCTGGGAACTACTTTGCGTTTGATATTATCATGCTTATATTGCCATTTAGCTATATGTTGATCAACGAATAAAAACACAAATTTGTGTCAAACAACGTCTCGGTGCTTGTATGGATAATCTTCAGAGGCAATCTGAAGTTGAATCTTTGGAACGTTCCGATTAAAGTTATATGTGAGGACCCATCAGGTGAGACTACACCGCAAACCCTGTAGTTTCGTAATTACCTGTTCGAATTCGCTACTGGTTATCACAAAGTTGATTGTGGTCCGAGAGAATATACCAACTGAGGTTGCAGATAAATTAAATGGTGGTATAAGACTCGGAATTGTGCGAAGAATCAGGAAATTCTATTTGGGGATCCCTGATCCCTGATGAGAACAAACCAGCACACTGGTAAAACGTGCATCAAACACAAGAGTCATTTTTTTATAAGCAGCAATTCAATTAACAAAAGATTTTATTCTTTCGATGCACCAGCTAATGCATTCTTTCTCTGACTCACTTCTACATTAAATCAAAGACTCCAACTCTCGACTGTCTGTATTTTGAAATCCGGGTAAGATTGGTATGAATCGAGTCCACTTCTGACGACGGAGATAAGCGGAAACATAAGGAAGATCATACACAAATGTGTCTTCTGGTTTGGAGACATTTTTTTTGACAGCCTCGGAGTCGTCTGCTCTTTTCTTGCTCACGGGTGGTTTTTGTTTTCCTGAATAAAATACAACAATGCGGGGAAAATAATTTCTTATATTTGAAGCGCCTCAGTTCATATCGATACACCACCACCAAATCATCTATTATTCGCTAATACCATTATTTTATTTACACAGTGTCGTATGTCGTCTTGCAAACACTTTGAGCTTCTAGGAAGATCAATACTATAAAACCCTCCCTAAAGAGAGGAGGGGGTATATATCCTCGTCACACAAAACATTACTTAGGCAGGCATCATCCATAGTCACAACACCTTTTTATCAACACCGAAAGTTACACACCATTGTCCAATAAATCAACTTAGCGTGTTACTTTCCTGTTATTTTTCTGTTCTTTGTTAGAGTAATACGGCTACCCACATCTTATGCTAATTCGTGTTAATATCAGGCCCCTACCCAGAATCGTTATCGGGGAAGTACGTTTTGTTAAAGGGTAGAACTAATCAAGGCAGAGTTAAATTAGCAGTAGCAAACGGTTAATTTTATTGGGCAAACGAAACGAATTATCGGGCATTTTTTTCTGGTTCTTAGCAAACGGAAATCTTCGATCAAACCCACCGACGCCCACCAGTACACCACTCCTAGAATTCGAGCCTGAATACCAAAGCAAATATGTTCCTTATAGAATCCAACAGATTTAAATGATACCAGCGCAACAATACGATATTACTGATGTCAAATCTTCATAACTAACATACAGTTATCTCACGCCTGAACATTTTATGATCACAATTTTGTAAAGCAATATCACCTCATATAGATTCCTGTCTCCCTAAAATTAAGCATATCCACAATCTGTACAACCGGTACACGTCCTGATGATATGCGACATGGCGAAAGTGCACATACCACTTTATCCCCTATTTATACGGTGGTACCGAGCATACAGTGACAATAATACAAATACCCAGCTCTCCAGATACATTGTTCCTCATTTGTTAACCGTACAACGCTGATATTTTCAGAAAGTTCATTGATAATCATAAAATAATTCGTACCGGTAGAAACTCTGTATCATTTTACCAGGACGCCCACCAGTACACCAGTACACCACTCCTAGAGTGGACCTTTTTAGAAATAACTTTTTATCCGATAATCCATGCTCTTGGGTTTTAAGGACCTTTTTAGAAATAACATTTTATCCGATAATCCATGCTCTTGGGTTGCTAAGTGCCATTGTTCCCGCTGCCGTCTGCAGTAGTACAATTTATCTGGTTTTTTTAATGTACGGATTTCCAATAGTTATTACACATGCGATCTTTATCTAGTATATATATTGTGGTTTTGCAATTGTTTTCTTTTATGTATATACTGTTGTATTGTCTTTTTTTGTTATCCGGGAGGGCACGTCTTATAGGTGCACCGCACCTGTGTGCCCTACCCTGACAATGTCAAAGTCATTAAATAAATAAAAATAAATAAATTTTCTGGCAATGACAATTAGATCTCAAGATGTGGTTGGACCTGGATGCTAAAGATTCACAACTGTCTCGTTATACACTTTATAGTCAGGCAATATCAGTTAAATAAAGTGCCAGTTATAAATATTGTCCACATTTTACCAACTTTCTGAGACATATTTCACACTTCAATTCTCCATGACGGCTACAGGTCATACATAACGTGTATTACCATTAATTTCAGACTGGCAGGAATCTTCGGGTTGTACATGTAAATAACACAGAACCTGTATCACAGCTTTACAGATTTGGTAGCTTTCTATTCTGAGAAATAGAATCATCATACTCGCGGTCATTTGTATGATTTTTATCACAGTTGCTGGATAATGTCCATATGAAAATCGTTTAAACGCGTTTTCATATGAGACTTGAGGTAGAACGGTCACTAAGTTCATCAGACGACTGGATAGGGCTAATACATCATTGCTCTTGGATATTTATATCTAATACCGCTCAAGCCGCTGCTAGGGCCGGTTTGGAATGTCATTCTACACGAACAGCTACAATAAAAGCGTAATACAAATCATCTCGTGGATCATTTCTGGTCCATGTGGTGTTTTTAGATATGCACGCAGAATATTGGCATATGTGGTCATATGACTTCATATCAGTACTCCGGCATCTTTTCCCACCACCTGTACATGTCGCGTTTAATTATCAAACTCGTGCTATACAAATCTAATTAGTGCCCACTTGTAGTAATAATCTGTACATCTACACATCCCGAATTATAAGTTAAATCAAGTCACTAAAAGGAAGAAATTCTCTCGATGACGTTACCTGGTAATGTATTGTCTAAGAAACATCCAACTACACCTCCGACGAACATGGAATTACCCAACAAAGATGTTATCATCTTATCCATCTCAGGAACACCTGTCGGGGAAAACTGAATGATATATATATATGTTCGAAACCAAGCAATAAAGCTTCAGGTGTGATGTTCCAAGGTATTTTATTTATCTACAAATTTACGCTAGACATGTGTCATGATCGCTGCCACATTCAGATATGAATCTAAATTGGTATAGGTGTAGGATCGGTACTAGAATGTGTTACTGTTGGATGGTAATGGTATCAGGGGTAACAATCCACACGACAGATTTTTCTATGCATGGAGGATACAAATGACCTGATTTATGCTGATATTCTGAATTTAATAAACATATACTCAATCAGGTTCATATTTTATCGAATTGTATTGAGCGCAATCTGTTAAAATGAAATAAGAACCGATATTTGTTTCGAACAGAAACATACGGACAGAGCCAACAACAATAGCTGAAAATAGCACAATAAAAATAGGTACAGACCTGTGTTTATGGCTTCTTGGTTTTCACTGATCCAGCCCGGTACCAACGTTCCAATGATAAGTGGGAAACCCATGGCTATGACGTTACGTGATAAACTCATGTCGACTTCCTCGAGACTTGCCAAAGCCATGCCGATGAGTGATGCGACACTCACTGATTTAAATCCTGCCACCACGGTCTTGGGTAGGGACACAAAGAAAGCAGCAAACTTGCCAAAAAAGCCCAGGAACATCATCATTATCCCGACATAATGGTAAACTCTCCTACTGACAACCTACACAATTAGAGACGACATAGTTTGGTGATTCTACCAAGGCCACTCAGTTCAAAGACAAAATATCTGTAATGTTTTCTGAGCGGCATTACCAATATGTTATTTTGTCTGTGTCTGGTTGGGATTTGATGCTGGTTTAATAGAACTATACATTCGATATTGTTAAGCAAATATCCTTTTGATAATTAGTACAGCTGTCTCAACCTATTGGTCAGGACTAAGTTCTTGTTGATGGATGATGGGAAAATTTATATTGTTTTCACCGTCTATGATTTTTGACTTGATTTAATTTGAAACTGTATTCGCCAGATACAAATAGATAGATATATGAACATAGAATCTGAGATAATTAATTCAAGGCGGAAGTAAATTACACGCGTCAGGTCCGTCATTTATAATTCAGTCGTCCATTAAAGAACATCCGCGTCCGTAATCCAATATCAAATCCTTATCGCTGATCAGTATTCTTAATCCATATGATGTATCTCCGTCACGCTTTGATTGTGGCTGTTCATATGAGCACCATGAGGATCTTGAAGTACATGGGTTCATATGGCCCCAAAAACCTCGAAGGGCTTATTTTATCCCATAATAATATTGTATAAGTGGAACAGCAAGAGTAGAATATTAGAAAGTTATCGATAAATAAAGATGGCAAATTATACAGTGACATATTTACATTCAATTAAAAGTATAGTTACTTAAATTTTCCAGGGGCTTTACACAAATAACGACTTCGTAGTACATCTATATGGATTGTAGTAATGATACAAGGACTCGTATCAGTCGTATTTGTAATAGTTACAACGCACATAAGGGAAGTACTCTTGGAGATGCGATGGATAAGTATTCACCCATATAGTATATATCAGTAAGTAATACAAGGATACAATAGTGTGCAGTATAAAACTATTCACGTCTTATTACTAAGGCACTGTTTAATATGATTTATCACACCAACATTTCTCGAGGGTTTGGAGCACAAGTAACCAATATGTGTTTGCCTGCTTAGTTGATCATAAAAGTATATCCCGAGAAATTTAAAAGCCATTCACTTGTTCAGACAGAAAAAGATACGGAAAGGTTGGTACAATAGTTCGACTAGGTTTAACAATCACGAATTTTTGACTACTGAATATTAAGTGACAGTTCAATCCAGGCGAACCAATCTGTAAGTTTGCTGAGCTCATGATCATCACTAGACACTGTTTCAACCAGTGCAGAAACGCCTGACTGAGAATAATTTGCACTAGTGTCGTCGACAAAGATGATTCTGCTAGGAATATTGGTAGTTTTTAATATGTCGTTAATATAAATCAAGAAAAGTATAGGTCCAAGTATTGAGCTCGGGAGCACACCACAAACTGTTCACACAGCACCACAATTTGACTGTTCGTGAGCTATAATCGTAATATACTCTGGGAGACCGACAGCTATAATTGCCATCATTGTATGGTTGCACTGAGACTATGTAGCGAAACATGTAGACAGCTTACCCCTGCGAGAGAAAGCATGCCAATCATACTGCTGTGTGTTGCCGTGGCGTGCCCAGCACAGAAAGCCCCCGACAGGATACCACAAATACCCTCAATGCATAAGCCTCGGTTGATGGCATGAGGCGGTGGTTTGGGAACTTGACACACCCTACTCGCCGCGAAATAGTCCCCGACTGAATCAAGGACGGAGGTAAGCATAGCCACCATCAGAATGAAAAACAACCCAAGACTGAACCTTGGAGCACCGAATTGTCCTAAACAAGCAAAGAAATGTGTACATTGATTAATTCTCGTCCAAGTGAGAATCGTTTATCGACTCTTATGTATGCATGAACATATATCTAAAAAAATATGCCCTTTGAATATATTAAAATAAAACCGTTCTCAACCGGTTGGCGTTACTCCATGAAATTGGAAAATTTAGATTTTTAAAGAAACATTTTAAAGGTTCTTTATAATTTTTTATAAAAGTTTTGAACCAAATTGTCAGATTGATGTCACGGTAACGGCATCAGGAATACTATGATGATGTCATTGCGAAAATCTTTTTTTTAAAATAATTTAAAAAAACATCAACATAACTCCGTCAATTGCAAACTAAGAAAATTCTCCCTTGGAATGTTTGTTTAATGTAAAAAAATGTTTATAAACAAAATGACATCGATCTGATATATATATATATATATATAAAATTAATGCGGGAATAATGTGCATACATGCATTTGTGGTAGTATCTGAATAGCTCTGATATCTCTGTAGCTTGGTCCCCCGGAGCATGCACTTTTCATTGGCAACGATACAATACTGATTCAAATACCTGGATATGGAAAGTAAAACCAACTGGCCAGTTCGATCATATCTCCCTTGATATCTGTGCGGGCCTGAAACTGTGGACTGTCCGGATCATCTGACATGGCCCCCGATATCGTCAGGATATAACAGAATAACCAGCCGAGCATCATGGCCAAAATCATCTGGAATTGAAATATGATCAAGAGCTTGAGTGAATGAAGTTTTCCGCCTTATGGCGCAAACATTTGCTTTTGCTGGATGGCTCTTTCGGATCGGAAACCGTACTTCCGCCGTCCATAGGAAGATTGCCATATTGTAGCTTTTACGCCTGCTAATTACTGGAGCATGTATTGTCGCACAAAGTGTGAGTTCGAGGACAAAGAGGGAAGGGCGAGGTGGTGAAATACATGTGGATGAATTTGAAACTGTATATCATTTTGAGATGGAAAAGCTTACCGCAAAAGGACGAAGCCTCAACGTTCTAGAAAAATGCCATCCACGGTTTTTACTCCATGTCGGCGTAGGTAGTCTTATATGACCCAGGTAGTTTGAGCAAACTATGGTGATGATACAGGTGCTGAAATTTACATACGAAAGAAAGTTCAAAATTTTATTATATATAGATATTCAAGAAACATAATAGTTACCCGGCATTCTCTCGTGCGTCTCCTTGTTATTGGACCTAATCTCCGCCCATCTCAAAAGAACGAGATTGGAAACTTAAACACAAATATCGTAATAGCAGTCACCTAGCACTAGTTTATATTTCACCTCATCAATCTTGCATGGATGTGAACAGTGTTATGGAATTGAAATACTGTCTTCTGATCATGATTGCGGAAATTCTTTATGGACGACGTCTGCTGAGTCAAGTCGTACCTGACGCTTTTACCCAAGCCCGTTAGTTTGGATCTTGAAACAAGACGACGAAGACAAGTTTTGGCAAGAGCAAATATAAATGATACTTACAACGCCATGGCTCCCCAATGCATGGCGGCATATTTTCGAAGAACCTTGGCTACATCAAGGGCAATCAAGGTCAGTGCTGGAGCTATGGTGAGCGGCCCGATAAACCTTGCCAGATATCCTACTATTCCCGTAAAACCAAGAAGAACATGGATTGTAGACACGGCCATCAATGCTCCGGATATCTGCCAAGGAAAATATATCGTGTCAGTCATAATAGACTCTAATTACAAGCGTCTAGTCCGTCATTCATAATCCAGCCGTCGTCCATTAGAGAATATCCGCGTCCATAATCCAAAGACCTATTCCATTTTCCACATAACAGTATTAGCACCAAATTCAAAAAGACAATCATAGTATACATAAACATAGGCTTGTTTCCTGCAAGAGAGAAGCGGTCAACAGTTTTCAATGATGCCGGCAAGACATCATGATGTTCCAAAAATATCAAATCCGTTTCGCTGATCAGTATTCTTAATCCATAATATTCGTTATAGAGTCGTCATCTAAAAAAGATGTATCTCAGTCACGCTTTGATTGTGGCTGTTCATATGAGTACCATGAAGATCTTGAAGTACATGGGTTCATACGGCCCCTAGCCCCGGGTTAAGCGGAATTAGACACAAGTTACGAAACGTAGCGCCATAGATCTTGCACGCTACATTCGTATTTTGTTATCAGCATGCGATATGTATCGCCAAATTTGAGAAACTTTGAGTGGAGGCGCTTGGTGGAATAGCCCTGTTTTATAAGTTTCTGCAACAATGTTTTGTGACGTTGATTAAAATCATCACATTTAACACAGGATCTAGCAAATGCTACTAAGCGAGATATGTATACGCCATATGCAGGTCCCACTGGAATATTACTATCCAGAAAGGGATAGTTTACGATGTCGAAATTGTAATCATCTCTTTTGTCATAAAGTCGACGAGAGAGAATTCCCGCTTCATTTTTATAGAGATAGAGATCTAAATAAAGATGTGCCTGTAGGGCTATCTGTAGTTTCCTTCAAATCCAGTGAAGGTGGATATATATCCTTCACTGCGTCATTTATATAGCGACTATCCACAGCGAGAAGATCGTCTATATAGCGTTTGGTGAATGAGAAGGAACGGGCTTTGAATGGATCGGTTTTTTGAAAGCGCCTGCATATAGTCATATTCATAAGAGAACAGATACAGGTCAGCCAACAGGGGTGCACAATTAGTACCCATTGGAATACCTATATGCTGCTGATATATTGTGTTGCCAAATTTCACATAGATATTTTTAATGAGAAATTCAAGCAACTCTATAAACAAAGAAACATCCCATGAATGATATCTCTTGTATGTAGTCGAGCATACACTCACGAGTTCCAGTTTTGCATCTAAATCAATGTTTGACAACGGATGTCCATCGCAGTCAATGTGAAATAAATCTCTCATGCATACATACATGGGATATCGTTGAAAACATACGTATAAATATCATATGAATGTAGAATTACCAACTAAAGTAGTACTTATTTTAAATATAATCCTAAGGCTCACAAAGAAATTTGACAGCCGCTCTTTCTGTCGTTGAAGATGTTAACGTATTATTTTAATCACATTATGTTCTTCCTTCCTCGGCGTCGGCGACACTTTTAAAAGGGTAATTATTCTCTACCGAAAATAGCCTTTTTTGCAGAACCGAAAAATAAAATTTTGGCTTCACGAACGTAACAACAAGAGAAATTATTCGTATGAAAACGTCAGTATAGTCCTTCGAAGCTGAGCTGTAGAACAAAGAGCGTCATCGGGATTTGTCGAGTGATTCGGTTGAATGACGTCACTGACATCGTTGACATTTTGAACAAGGATGACTGGATTCTCTTTCCTGCGAATTACTGGCTTAATCAACCTTAAATGTGTAGGACGTTGTGTAACGTTTTTAATTAATGGTTGAACGCAAAGGTTGCAATTTTTCAATTTTTAGCCATATTATGATTGAAAGCATTGAAAATGATAAATAGGGTTGGTTAAAAAAACAAAACAATCCACGCTTAGGTATCAATTTAGAGGAGAATGGGAGATCAGTGAACAATACCCTTTTAATTTGGCGCTGATTTTAATAAATTTTGACGTCATCTTTGAACTACGTCAGCTATAGCTGGGGAAGTCTCATGTACAACTTCTCCTCCTTCCAACGTTTGTGCAGATGTAGACGAGCGGCCGGGACCCTGTTTTGGGGAATAAAATGCACCCCCCGTACACAGAGGCAAACTATATATCATTTGAAAGCTTAGACTCTCTTCTTTCAGATGAGGTAGGATGTGGTGGTGAAAGCTATTGCCGTATGCTAGAAAAATTAGGAAATACCCGAACCATTGGATTGCTCCTTTCTACTTTTAAAATGGGGGTATGGGTATTAAAATGACTATATCTTCACTCCTACCAGGCATAGGGAAAAATGGTTGTGTCATCTGATTACGCAAAGGTTCTTCAATTTTCTAATATCAAAAAGAAATTTGAGATCATTGACCTGTGACGTCACAGAGGGGTCATCTCCAAAATACAATTAAATTGCGTCAAACGCACTAAAAGCCATGTCAAAAGTTTTTTGTGGGTAAAATACTTCATTGTTAAATGGCCAAAATGGTTCTTATGTCGAATAGTCATCGGTCAAATACTTCGGCAAAGATTTGGTGCAATTACCGTTTAAATCCTCAATTTAACGAGCGTCATTCACCATAGTATATTAGGTAAAAACACTAACTACTGCATTAGACGAGCGGCGATTGCAAAAAACGCCTCATTTTAGCAGTAAAATGCACCCCCCCACACGGCCACATCCTATAGTGTGAGGTAGCAATTTCCTCTCTATTAAACGGGGAATCGATTGGTAACAGTTATGTTAAAATATCTTGAATCATGATGTCACTTGGGGGTCATCTCCAAATTCCGAATGAAATATTTTCTAAATACACAATTATGGTTTCTTTACTAAGTTATTCAATGTAATGAAATTCATATAATTATGCCAAGTTATTGTCAGCGGGGCTGTGTATCGTTACATGAAAACTACAGGCTATTTAAGGATTCTCACTACCTTAGAAAATAGAATATGTGAACTGGAAGTATCTCAAAATTATACATTTTCTATGTCTACTAAGCCTTTATCTAAGATTGCCAAACATCTGACTTCAGCAATACTTGATACTGACTGAGATACATCTTTTTTTTTAGATGACGACTCTATAACGAATATTATGGATTAAGAATACTGATCAGCGATACGGATTTGATATTTTTGGAACATCATGATGTCTTGCCGGCATCATTGAAAACTGTTGACCGCTTCTCTCTTGCAGGAAGCAAGCCTATGTTTATGTATACTATGATTGTCTTTTTGAATTTGGTGCTAATACTGTTATGTGGAAAATGGAATAGGTCTTTGGATTATGGACACGGATATTCTCTAATGGACGACGGCTGAATTATGAATGACGGACTAGACGCTTGTAATTCAAAGCCCGTTCCTTCTCATTCACCAAACGCTATATAGACGATCTTCTCGCTGTGGATAATCGCTATATAAATGACGCAGTGAAGGATATATATCCACCTTCACTGGATTTGAAGGAAACTACAGATAGCCCTACAGGCACATCTTATTTAGATCTTCTATCTCTATAAAAATGAAGCGGGCATTCTCTCTCGTCGACTTTATGACAAAAGAGATGATTACAATTTCGACATCGTAAACTATCCCTTTCTGGATAGTAATATTCCAGTGGGACCTGCATATGGCGTATACATATCTCGCTTAGTAGCATTTGCTAGATCCTGTGTTAAATGTGACGATTTTAATCAACGTCACAAAACATTGTTGCAGAAACTTATAAAACAGGGCTATTCCACCAAGCGCCTCCACTCAAAGTTTCTCAAATTTGGCGATACATATCGCACGCTGATAGCAAAATACGAACGTAGCGTGCAAGATCTATGGCGCTACGTTTCGTAACTTGTGTCTAATTCCGCTTAACCCGGGGCTAGGGGCCGTATGAACCCATGTACTTCAAGATCCTCATGGTACTCATATGAACAGTCACAATCAAAGCGTGACTGAGATACATCTTTTTTTTTAGATGACTCTATAACGAATATTATGGATTAAGAATACTGATCAGCGATACGGATTTGATATTTTTGGAACATCATGATGTCTTGCCGGCATCATTGAAAACTGTTGACCGCTTCTCTCTTGCAGGAAACAAGCCTATGTTTGTGTATACTATGATTGTCTTTTTGAATTTGGTGCTAATACTGTTATGTGGAAAATGGAATAGGTCTTTGGATTATGGACGCGGATATTCTCTAATGGACGACGGCTGGATTATGAATGACGGACTAGACGCTTGTAATCTGACTTCAGCAATACTTGATATGAATGTTTTATGATTTAATGTGTATATTTCAATGTTTTCTTTTATCTCTTGTTAATGTTAAAGCAATATCAAAGGTTATCTTGATTATCGTTGTGAGTGGGGGTCATCTCATAATTACTATTGCAATTTCATGTTTTCTCACAAAAGGTTCTTTGTAATCTACCACATTTGATAAGGTTTGTGGATACAGTATTCTATAAATTACTCTTTACAGGTCAATGATTTTCCACCTTCTTGAAAATTTTAAAACTATTCAGGGGGTCATCTAAACTTAGTATTAAAATTGTCACATCAATGTCGCATTCTTGGAAACCTACTTGTACAGTTTAATATCATACAAGAAAATGTCCATAAACACACCCACTCTCCAGGTATGTTCTGACCCTACAACAGCCTGAGTATAGGACATCACTATATGTACTCATGTACCTCAAAACAGCCGTTTCGGATATTTTGTCGAGTATATATTCTGTATATCCCAAGCATAACTCTCAACAAGGGTCAGGGCTAATCTTCAATAAATCAATATTAATGATATATAATCTCCAATATTATGATCTCGCCTGTGCTGCTGTACAGTATTATTCCGGTTGTTAATGATGTCAGGGCAGAACTATCGATTCTAATGACGTTTCTGCTGTAGCGTTGTTTAATAGCGCTATTTTTTCAGATGTCGTCCGCAGCTTCCAAGATCCATAATGTCCAAGTCCTCTATAGAATTATTACTATTTTTCATCAAAGTTGTCAGGACAGAATTCTCGATTCTCGGGTTCTGTAGGTATTGAAATATATCAATATCAACTGAAGATTTATCTGCTTTGACACATTTCATGTGTATGCTGTTTCTCTCAATGTCTTTATATGAACCTGTAAAAGAGGGCTATATCGTTAAGCGTCTCCAGTCAAATTTTCTCAAATTTGACGATACATATCGCATGTTGAACGTGCAAGATCTATGACGGTACGTTTCGTAAATAGTGTCTAATTCCGCTTAACCCGGGGCTAGGGGTTGTATGAACGTATGTATTTCAAGATCCTCATAGTTTTCATATGAACACACACAATCAAAGCGTGACAAATACATCATCTTCTAGATAACGACTTAACAACATATATCATATAGATTAAGAATACTCATCAGCGATACGAATTTGATATTTTTGGGACATCATGATATCTTGCTGGCATCATTGAAAACTGTTGACCGCTTCTGTCTTGCAGGAAATTAGCCTAGTTTTACGCATATTATGATTCACCTTCACTGGATTTGAAGGAAACTACAGATAGCCCTACAGGCACATCTTATTTAGATCTCTACCTCTATAAAAATGAAGCGGGCATTCTCTCTCGTCGACTTTATGACAAAAGAGATGATTACAATTTCGACATCGTAAACTATCCCTTTCTGGACAGTAATATTCCAGTGGGACCTGCATATGGCGTATACATATCTCGCTTAGTAGCATTTGCTAGATCCTGTGTTAAATGTGATGATTTTAATCAACGTCACAAAACATTGTTGCAGAAACTTATAAAACAGGGCTATTCCACCAAGCGCCTCCACTCAAAGTTTCTCAAATTTGGCGATACATATCGCATGCTGATAGCAAAATACGAACGTAGCGTGCAAGATCTATGGGGCTACGTTTCGTAACTTGTGTCTAATTCCGCTTAACCCGGGGCTAGGGGCCGTATGAACCCATGTACTTCAAGATCCTCATGGTACTTCATATGAACAGTCACAATCAAAGCGTGACTGAGATACATCATTCTTTAGATGACGACTTTACAACGAATATTATGGATTAAGAATACTGATCAGCGATACGGATTTGATATTTTGGAACATCATGATGTCTTGCCGGCATCATTGAAAACTGTTGACCGCTTCTCTTGCAGGAAACAAGCCTATGTTTATGTATACTTTTGTCTTTTTGAATTTGGTGCTAATACTGTTATATGGAAATGGAATAGGTCTTTGGATTATGGACGCGGATATTCTCTAATGGACGACGGCTGGATTATGAATGACGGACTAGACGCTTGTAATTGTCCTTATAATTTAGTGCCATTGTTATTTTATGAATTGGGCCATCGGATTATTGACGCGGAAATCCGTTAATGGACGACGGCTGAATATTGAATTAGATTAGACGCTTGTATTCCACAGTTTCCAATGTCGATAAGGTGCATTTTTTGTAGAGTATTATTACTGTGGGTTTTTTTTAATCAAAGGTGTGAGGACAGAATTCTCACTTCTGGAGTTCTGTAGGAATTGAAAAATACTTTGACAAATTTCATGATTATTCAGCGCTGTCTTCCGTAAGGTCCGGGTTCTGTTCATTATTATTACTGCCTTATCATATGTGCCAGGACAGAATTCTCGCTTCTGGAGTTCTGTAGGTATTGAAAAATACCAATCTCAATTCGAGATTTTCTGTTTTGACACATTAACATACCCACGTTCCTGGCGTGTTTCAACTCCGAATACTGATTCTACCTACGAGTGGCCATATATGCTCACATGATGTTGTTCGTATGTCTTTCGTGTAACGAAAATGGCATGATCCGAGACATACATCAGAATAATACCGCTGAGATCCAGACTGTAACACCTAATATTAAAGTAGTATGAATACTCTTTATCAGCCGTGCGAATTCCTAGTTCCAGTTAACGACGGACCTCCAGTACAGAAGAGAGACAACCATAATGACGACTTGGCTCCACTGTAAGAAACAATGCTGTTTAAGAACGCAAATGAATAAACATGATATGTGTATATCCGATAAAATCGAATTAGGACTGGTAGTTTTCAATACCCACAAAAGATCTTTATGGGAAAAGTTTTTGTCCTGACACCTCTGATAATAAAACGGTAATAATTCTGTACAGAACTTGAGCCTTATCTACCTTGAAAACCACCAATTCTGCCCTGACACCATTACGACAAGACACCTAGACAATTACAAGCGTCTAGTCCGTTATTCATAATCCAGCCGTCGTCCATTAGAGAGTATCCGCGTCCATAATCCAAAGACCTATTCCATTTTCCATATAACAGTATTAGCACCAAATTCAAAAAGACAATCATAGTATACAAAAACATAGGCTTGTTTCTTGCAAGAGAGAAGCGGTCAACGCCAAATGTCTTGATCATTTTATCTCCAGCGATCTCACTGAGTTATGATGACTGTGCAAACTAGAAACTAATGCATTCGTGCCAACATCTTGATTCGAAAGTTCTATATGGGTTCTCAAGATGCGAAGAAGCAACTTCTCTTGTCGTACATTACTAGTATCTATTGCAGCCATTTGCGGTCTTGTAACTGTAAAAAACACATACAGCAACGCATTTCGCAGGTTGATGCACTCCACGCCCAATTGAAGTGCTACTTACTGTACAAGTTTGGGATTAACTCTGTACCCAGCTTTAATGAGGTTATTCGACGCCAGATTAACTTTCTACGGAACAGACTTATGTCGACGGACAAATTCTTACTTACAACTTTGCGGCTTTCCGATTTGTCTAAGACTTCGCGTTTAGTTTGTCAATGGTCTAGCCAAGTCTATGTAACGCGCTAGTAATTTGTCTTTTGCCTGCCATCTTATTATTTATTTGTTCATTCAAAAGAATCTGTGTCTGAAATAAATATTATTATTATATTAAATAGTTCTATCCTTGGACTGTCCTGTTGTATTTCTGATTAGGCTTGGCCCCTGATAAAAGATATGCCAGGGATATACAGAATTTATAATCCCCAAAATATCTGAAGCAACTGCTCTGAGGTACATGCTACATATAGTGATGTTATAATGAAACTCCTATACCCAGGCCGTTGTGGGATCGGGAAATACCAAGAGAGTGGGTATGTTTATAGACAAGTTCCTGTATTGCAGTGATCTATTTAATGCTTTCAGAAAATTAGATAAATAATTGACGTAAAAACTGATGCTCACAGCACTCTTTCGCCAATTTTGTAATTTTGTGCCACTCTACGTCTTCCAGTATGTTTTGTGGATATTTTGAGAAGAACCGCGGTTACAATTCTAAACTAATTTGTACGTTTGACAAAACTATATACAGCTACGGCGTGAAATGACTCTGAATATCTAAATCACGGAACTAAAATATTTACGGTGGCTGACATCCGAGAAAATAGTGAATTGCAACAGTAATTATGAGATGACCCCCACTCACAACGATAATCAAGATAATCTTTGATATTGCTTTAAAATTAACAAGAGATAAAAGAAAACATTGAAATATACACATTAAATCATAAAACATTCATATCAAGTATTGCTGAAGTCAGATGTTTGGCAATCTTAAATAAACGCTTAGTAGACATAGAAAATGTATAATTTTGAGATACTTCCTGTTCACATATTCTATTTTCTAAGGTAGTGAGAATCCTTAAATAGCCTGTACTTTTCGTGCAATGATACACAGCACCGCTGACAATAACTTGGCAAAATTATATGAATTTCATTACATTGAATAACTTAGTAAAGAAACCATAATTGTGTATTTAGAAAATATTTCATTCGGAATTTGGAGATGACCCCCAAGTGACATCATGATTCAAGATATCTTAACATAACTGTTATCAATCGATTCCCCGTTTAATGGAGAGGAAATTGCTACCTCACACTATAGGATGTAGTCAGATGTACATTTTACTTATAAAATAAGGCGTTTTTTACAATCGCCGCTCGTCTAATGCAGTAGTTAGTGTTTTTTTTTTACCTAATACACTATGGTGAATAACGGTAGTTAAATTGAGGATTTAAAAGGTAATTGCACCAGATCTTTGCCGAAGTATTTGACCCATGACTATATTCGACATAAGAACCATTTTGGTCATTTAACAATGAAGTATTTTACCCACAAAAAAAACTTTGACATAGTTTTTAGTGCATGCGTTTGACACAATTTAATTGCATTTTGGAGATGGTCCCCCTGTGACGTCACAGGTCAATGACCTCAAATTTGTTTTTGATATTAGACGATTGAAGAACCTTTGCGTAATCAATTGACACCAACCATTTTGCCCTATGTGTGATACAAATGAAGATATAGTCATATTAATACCTGTACCTCCATTTTAAAAGTAGAAAGGTGCAATCCAATGGTCCTTGCATTTCCTAATTTTTCTAGCATATGGCAATAGTTTCCACCACCACATCCTACCTCATCTGAAAGAAGAGAGTCTAAGCTTTCAAATGATATATAGGTTGCCTGTGAATACGGGGGGTGCATTTTACTCCTAAAATAAGGCGTTTTTTGCCAATCGCCGCTCGTCTAATGTGGTGTACCAAAATTAAGGACAAGTAGGTCAAAGGTCACTGTGGAAAACAACGCAAAAGTTTTAAAAATCGCAAATTTGTTGCAAGTGGAGATATTAGGGAGAGGCGAAGTATCCAACAACAAACTTGAATTCAAAGGACAAGATCCAAATCTGGCCCAGAATCAAAAAATCATAGAAATTAAAATTAGCTTTTTTAAGTAGAAACATCGGAGACCATAATCCAGGTACTGATTTGGTCAAAGGTCAAATAGGTCAAAGGTCAATGTCAGAGTGATCATGCGTTTTATACAATATTACTGTATTTGCATGTCTCCTTTGAGTGAGTACACTCACTTCTACTCAACCGAAAACATCACTTACTGATGCTATGGCGACGGATTTAGCGCGTCGTGGGAAGCAACTAGTCTTCAATTTTCCATTTAATCGCATAATATCACCATATTTTTATGATGACGATGACATTTGGAAAAAGAATGCCGATAATTATAGACACATTACCAAATAAGATAAGTACTTCTTTAATCAATTGACGGATTGTTATGGATGACACGGTATTACAACCAGAAATAGTTTATATTAATGAAATACCTACCTCTTGCAGTTTGTAGTCCCAGGTATAGCCTGACAACATATTCACATCAGTCGCGTTTTGAGCACCTGTATCATTTGCTGATAAATAAATAATTCGTGTATTCAAAAGAAGTAACTGAACATCTGACGTTCGTCAAAATAAAAACTTCGTTCAAACATGTTGAAACTAGCATTCCGAAAGAGCAGAACAAATCGATACACGAGAACAATTTATTATACAATACATGCCCACTCAGTTAAAACACTGAGGTTAAACACACAAATCGTGAGATGTGCAAAATTTATTAAAGCAATCGGAATAAGTCACTGCAATGTTATCAAGAGTTGACGACTTGATATCATCCACCAGAACATAGATCCCATTTTGACCATGGACACGATGAAAGCTAATCACTAATAGCACCATTCGCATCTTAAGAGATGTACATAAGCCTCACAATATTGAGTAGTTAGCAGAGGAGCAAATCTATTGGCTAAATGTTTCTATAGGGTCTACTCTGAACAGTCAACATCCTCGCATGAGTTTTCCCATAGAAGCTGCCAATCCCTTTGATACAGAGGTCGTCATCCACAAAGTTGTTTTAACCTACACAATGTGGTCAGTATGTCCATTTCAAGTCCAACCACCCTTGAACTATAGATAAGTTTCAAAAAGGTGCCTATTTGTTTTTCTTTAGATTATTATTATTGCTTAACATCAACTCATATAGGCTGACATTTGAGATAAAACCTTTTTTTTGCTGAATTTGGATTCATAATATTGGCTTGAAAACACTATTAACAACTACAACGGAACTTCACCGGCTAATAAATAAAGAAGTTGTTCAACAGGAGTTATTCCTTTGGTTACCAGTTCACAAATTCTAGAGTGACTCTCATATTCTCCTATTTTATTGAAATTGTGAAATTAAAAGGTTAGATTCCGGTACGTGCCAGCAATAAGCATTTATTTAGCTTATCTTTGACCACATTTTTAACGTCTTCAGTCCATGGTGTGTTTGTTAACGATCGAGATTACGAACACGCGTTCATCACATTGAAAAACTTACTTAACTTATACCCCGTTTCCTCCCATAATATTTAAGAAATTGTGAATTCTAATAAAATTAAGATGACTTTTATTTAACCTATTTAACACATTTTCCATGCCTGTGCAGATTACAATTGCATGATACTCTGAAAAACTTATCTTGCAAATGATTTGACTCCGTTCCTTCTATCGGTGTATTTAGATGTGTGTTTGTGTGTGTTGGGGTTTACTTTAAGAATCATTTTACCATTAATATGATCGATACATTTCCAGTCCGGGAGTGACGCTCTGGCAAGTAAAGGAACGACATAGATGGCCGTTGGTCCCTGCAGAATTGGCATCCTACATAACAGAAAAGATAATAACCGAAATACGATTAGGAAAGTTACTTGTTCTAGCAAATTACCATACGCACGTACTAGGAAGATGCCCATATATCAGCACCCCAGACTCCCATCCATCCTTTTAACGCCTTTCCCATCCATTAACACAAAAGGGCATTGTCGTTTTTGTTGATTCCAGACGCAGCCGAAAGTTTTGACGTTGCACACATACCGTTGTCGAATGATACAGTACGTATTTTTGCGTTGACGATCGACGATGTGGCGATCTTCAAATTCATGAGATTAACTATTTTCAACACGTATTGTTTGATACTATTGCAGGAGAGGAATATGAAAGCATTGCCCAATTAGGGCGTTCATTATTGACCACCGCTTTTAGTTATTTATTCATATACATTTTGTGTCGATCAGCAGTAAATGTGGTGGACAAACAATCAAATCCGAACATGATGACAAAGCGCATATTCATGGTACGATAAGGGTATTATGCGGGGAATTTCTATTTGTGACTATAAGTCCGAGGTTGATTTCTGCATCGATCGGAAGTTAACAGGCGTGAGAAGCAAAGAGGCGGCGCTAGGTTTTACAGTCTGTTGTTTTGATGCAAATCTCGCATTTCCTCAAATTTCTGCTTTTCGTTTGACGTGCTCAAAGCGATTCATTCACCACGGGTTCGCGGGATGGGAATCATGTCAGTCTATTAATAAGGTTTGAGATGAAAGCCTGAGTCTCAAAGTTTTCCCTGGTATGCCGCTTCCAAGTTCGCGCTCTTTTTAGCTGTCTATTTATGACAATATAATGCGTACAATTGTGTGACACTTCCCCAAAACCAGTGTTTGTTCACGAGGTGTTAAGACTCATCGACGTGGGCTGCTCTTCCAAAGGGCGTTGGTTGTAGGACAATGTGTTATTTGAGCACGACCAAACGTATCTACCAGAGAATCTACCAGCAAAGGACTTTAACTTGTGAAGCACTGAATAAATTCTATGCTCCGACATTTATTGATGCAGAGAGATGCCGATTCAGGAAAAGAGATTGGATTTCGGATACTCTAGTTTCAACAAGCTCGCTATCAAGGGTGACTTGGTCTTAGACGTAACTCAGCAGCTGGTAGTATCCTCGGTATATCTACTTCGACTAATTTCCATGGCCAGTTGATTACCATCAACGATGTGTCCATACCATACACAGTATGTCCATACCATACACGATGTGTCCATACCATACACATGCTCAGTATGTACGATTGACACTAACATACAATGAACTGTAAGCAACAGGACACATATGTTTCTCCGCATATCGCGCCAGTTATGCCGCAACAGTTACCTTCTACTGCGTATGTAATGTTATCCCCCGACATTTTCAGTCCATTTGAGGGAGCCTCACAAGACTGTCACTTCGCGAATACGCATTTGGCTTACGACAGTATGTGACCAGACGCCGCCACCTGGCAATCTCCCAGACCGAATTGCGCGGTTGAACGTTTGAACCTTGTTGTCAACAACAGAAAATATTGAGGGTATTTGATGAAATGAATTTCCACAAAACACCTTACGGATTATAAATTGTCACCCTATGATGCCTACTTTGAGTATCCAGTTGTTCTTATACACGGCATCACCAAGTTTATCATGGTAAGACTACACTAGTAATCGTGACCGTGAATTTGCGCGTTCGTAAGCCAGGAAATACGAACCGAAAAGGTGGGAGCAAATTCTGATCCACGAGGAAAGATTTACAGCTCTTGTATCCCAACTCCTTTAACTTGGACGAAGATCGTTTATGGAGCGGTAATGTGAAAATGTGTTACGATAATATGAGAGCATGTTATTATGATATATATTTTAACATGTAACGTGAGACGACATTTGCTCGAGAACATTTTGACATATATAGATGTTTATATTTACCTTACGCCGAGTGTACTTTGCAGGAGTGTTGCCAAACCGGTCAAGAAAATAGACGTGTTCATTATTTTGGCTGTGATTATGTCCGGTCCACAAATGGCCTGTGACGTCAATATGGAAAAGGTGACACATGATGCTATCTTGGAAACAGCGGTCTATATGGAAAAAAATGAAGGCAATATTTCGGCATGTAAAGCTCATAAAATAACATCTCATTTGTGAATCGATTCATGGTCATTTCATCGAAGCCGAAATAGGTCATCTATACCAGAATCAGAGAAGGGAGCTAAATCAGGTAGCTAAATCTATTCTGTAATAAATTTTATTATTTATTATTCTTGGCCTATATCCGCCAGGACCTGCCCCACACGCAAACTCCAATAACCTGAATAACCTAACCTGAATGTATATTTGAAAACTACAGCCCATGATACAGTATCCACAGGGATCTTTCCTTCCATAAGGACCTAAATTACATGTAATGACCGATAGTCTGCATATGCGTATTGAAAATTCAGATGTGAATAAGTATCCGTATTGCCTTCCTGGCTTAAGAAATATCTTCACTGAAAGTGCAAGATTTTGACAAATTGATATCAAAATGAATAGGCGTCTTTGGAATTACATAGACAAGGCACCTGTTGATCTTACACCACAATGAATCAGTATTGTCCTTCGATGAGGGACACAAAGGCACTAAGATACACAAACGAATGCAATTTTTTATATCCGTTATATTCATTTTATAACAAAATTTCTGTCAGTGGAACATATTTCTTACTAAAATAGATTCAGTTTCAGGGTACTGTGACAATGACATTTGGCATATCGGCCTCAACATCAATATGCTTCGGTGGATCCTAAGTCAAGTTACCGAGACTACAATGTTAGATTCACTTTTAAAGAGCAAAACCATAATCCCCTTCGACCAACGTCGCTGTGGCAAAAGATAAATTATTGACTAGTAGCAAAAGATTACACAGAAACGTTGCCTCATCAATAAGCGGTATCTAATACCGCTTATGCCGGTGCTAGGGGCCGTGTGGTCATATCATCCAAGTTGCCACATGAACAGGTACAATAAAAGTGTACCTGAGATACAACACATATCACGAATCGTTAGATTCTTGGTATGTGCTTCAGAATAGGTTAACCGGAAGATGATACTGTGAAGTCATGTGGCTCTGCCAGTATGTCGGCACCTCTTCCCACTTCCCTTTTTTTGTGTTGTAATTTTTACCTGTATATGACGAGATTCTGCTGGTGGACGTTTCGTCCCCGAGGCCCGCCCCCTGTACAGACCTTTTGGTCTTTGAAATATGTTGGCATTTGTGGGAAGTTGATGCTGGGTGGACATCGGGCCTTACGGACTAGTCTTTCGTGTTAAATGCGGTCATTTTCATCTGACGACGATACAGCTCACCAATCCCCAGTGTACGAGTTGTCACAGCGACACAGCTCACCAATTACCAATATACGAGTTGTCAGAGCATTTCCATCATAGCTCTCTAGATGTGTATCTAATACCGCTTATGCCGGTGATAGTGGCCGTGTGGTCATATCATCCAAGTTGCCACATGAACAGATGCAGTAAAAGCGTACCTGAGATACAATACATATCACGAATCGTTAGATTCTTGGTATGTGCTTTAGAATAGGTTAACCCGAAGATTGTGAAGTCATGTGGCTCTGGCAGTATGTCGGAACCTCTTCCCACTTCCATTATATGTGTTGTAATTATACCATTTAATATTCGTGGAAAGTTGCGGTTTACTGTTGAAATTACAAGCGTCTGGTCCGTCATTCATAATTCAGCCGTCGTCCATTAGAGAATATCCGCGCCCATAATCCAAAGATCTATTCCATATTCCATATAACATTATTAGCACCAAATTCAAAAAGACAATCATAGTATACATAAACATAGGCTTGTTTCCTGCAAGAGAGAAGCGGTCAACAGTTTGCAATGATGCCGGCAAGACATCATGATGTTCCAAAAATATCAAATCCGTATCGCTGATCAGTATTCTTAATCCATAATATTCGTTGTAAAGTCGTCATCTAAAGAATGATACCTCTGTGAGACGCATCAGGAATTAAGTAGATGCATTTCACACTTGGAGGTAAAGTTCTTTGAAAAAAATGAGGAAACATTACATATTCAAAATCCCAGTGTGGAGCGGTTTACCTAAACTCAAAATAAATCGACTACTGCAATACGATACATAGTATATTCTCTTAGCTTTCAAAGACAACTGTCTTCATCCTCAGAGAGTGAGCGGTGTGAAGTGGGTTTGCTATTGGATATTGGACATTGGACATTCATATTTCACAGGTTCGGTTTACAAAGGTTAAATATTCAAAAATATTCAGTGGATATTCGTTGGATATTCATTTGATATTCATTTGATATTCGTTTGATATTCGTTTGATATTGGATATTCAATGGATATTCGACATATGAAATGCCGATTCGTCTCATATCATGTAGATGGGTATAATTAATGAACTTTTCGTCTAAACTAAGCCGCGCGCCGCTCCAATTTTACTCTGCTTAGAAAGACCACGAAGGTAGCTACACCATACCCTTAATTTCAGAGCGGCGCGCGGCTTCGTTTTTTTTTATATGCTATTTCGAAATATTAAAAAATATGAAAAAAATATATTATGAAAAGGGGTGTAATTAATGAACTTTTCGTCTAAACTAAGCAGCGCGCCGCTCCAATTGTACTCTGTTTAGAAAGACCACGAAGGTAGCTACACCATACCCTTAATTTCAGAGCGGCGCGCGGCTTCGTTTTTTTTATATGCTATTTCGAAATATTAAAAAATATGAAAAAAATATATTATGAAAAGGGGTACAATTAATGAACTTTTCGTCTAAACTAAGCCGCGCGCCGCCCCAATTGTACTCTGTTTAGAGAGACCACGTAAGTAACTACACCATACCCTTAATTTCAGAGCGGCGCGCGGCTTCGTTTTTTTTATATCTTATTTCGAAAGATTAAAAAATATGAAAAAATATATCATGAAGAGGGGTGTAATTATTGAACTTTTCGTCTAAACTAAGCCGCGCGCCGCTCCAATTTTACTCTGTTTCGAAAGACCAAGAACGTAGCTACACCATGCCCTTAATTTCAGAGCGGCGCGCGGCTTCGTTTTTTTTATATCTTATTTCGAAAGATTAAAAAATATGAAAAAAATATATCATGAAGAGGGGTATAATTAATGAACTTTTCGTCTAAACTAAGCCGCGCGCCGCTCCAATTTTACTCTGTTTAGAAAGGCCACGAACGTAGCTACACCATACCCTTAATTTCAGAGCGACGCGCGGCTTCGCTTTTTTATGTGCTATTTCGAAATATTAAAAAATATGAAAAAAATATATTATGAAAATGGGTATAATTAATGAACTTTTCGTCTAAACTAAGCCGCGCGCCGCCCCAATTTTACTCTGTTTAGAGAGACCACGTACGTAGCTACACCATACCCTTAATTTCAGAGCGGCGCGCGGCTTCGTTTTTTTTTATATCTTATTTCGAAAGATTAAAAAATATGAAAAAATATATCATGAAGAGGGGTAAAATTATTGAACTTTTCGTCTAAACTAAGCCGCGCGCCGCTCCAATTTTACTCTGTTTTGAAAGACCAAGAACGTAGCTACACCATGCCCTTAATTTCAGAGCGGCGCGCGGCTTAGTTTAGACGAAAAGTTCAATAATTATACCCCTCTTCATGATATATTTTTTCATATTTTTAAATCTTTCGAAATAAGATATAAAAAAACGAAGCCGCGCCGCTCTGAAATTAAGGGTATGGTGTAGCTACGTACGTGGTCTCTCTAAACAGAGTAATATTGGGGCGGCGCGCGGCTTAGTTTAGACGAAAAGTTCATTAATTGTACCGCTTTTCATAATATATTTTTTTCATATTTATTTATATTTCGAAATAGCATATAAAAAAACGAAGCCGCGCGCCGCTCTGAAATTAAGGGTATGGTGTAGCTACCTTCGTGGTCTTTCTAAACAGAGTAAAATTGGAGCGGCGCGCGGCTTAGTTTAGACGAAAAGTTCATTAATTATACCCTTCTTCATCATATATTTTTTTCATATTATTTAATCTTTCGAAATAGCATATAATAAAAACGAAGCCGCGCGCCGCTCTGAAATTAAGGGTATGGTGTAGCTACCTTCGTGGTCTTTCTAAACAGAGTTAAATTGGAGCGGCGCGCGGCTTAGTTTAGACGAAAAGTTCATTAATTATACCCCTTTTCATAATATATTTTTGAATATTTTTGAATATTTCGAAATAGCATATAAAAAAGACGAAGCCGCGCGCCGCTCTGAAATTAAGGGTATGGTGTAGCTACCTTCCTGGTCTTTCTAAACAGAGCAAAATTGGAGCGGCGCGCGGCTTAGTTTAGACGAAAAGTTCAATAATTATACCCCTCTTCATGATATATTTTTTCATATTTTTTAATCTTTCGAAATAAGATATAAAAAAAACGAAGCCACGCGCCGCTCTGAAATTAAGGGCATGGTGTAGCTACGTTCGTGGTCTTTCAAAACAGAGTAAAATTGGAGCGGCGCGAGGCTTAGTTTAGACGAAAAGTTCATTAATTATACCCTTCTTCATCATATATTTTTTTCATATTTTTTAATCTTTCGAAATAAGATATAAAAAAAACGAAGCCGCGCGCCGCTCTGAAATTAAGGGCATGGTGTAGCTACGTTCGCGGTCTTTCAAAACAGAGTAAAATTGGAGCGGCGCGCGGCTTAGTTTAGACGAAAAGTTCATTAATTATACCTTTTTCATCATATATTTTTTTCATATTTTTTAATCTTTTCGAAATGGCATATACAAAAAAAACGAAGCCGCGCGCCGCTCTGAAATTAAGGGTATGGTGTAGCTAAACTTTCTAAACAGAGTAAAATTGGAGCGGCGCGCGGCTTAGTTTAGACGAAAAGTTCATTAATTATACCCCTCTACATGATATGAGACGAATCGGCATTTCATATGTCGAATATCCATTGAATATCCAATATCAAACGAATATCAAACGAATATCAAATGAATATCAAATGAATATCCAACGAATATCCACTGAATATTTTTGAATATTTAACCTTTGTAAACCGAACCTGTGAAATATGAATGTCCAATGTCCAATATCCAATAGCAAACCCACTTCACACCACTGCGTGATTGATTGATTGATTGAAATTGTAGTTTAAGGGCCGCTTCCCATTCGGATTTCGCGGCCCATCAACTCAATATTTTATTTGAATTTCGCGGTATATTACTTTGTTTATTGAATATCTTTTCCAGCGCTAAATATATAAATAAATAAATAAATAAATAAATAATAAATAACAATGAGAGATTAGTAGGAGATATAAATAGAAGTAAATAAGAATCGCTATATGTACAAGTTCGTAAGTTTTTTTGGTTTTTGGTTAAGTTATACTGGTAAATATGAGTTCACTGTTATCGCGTGTATGATTCCTTTGTCTTGGTACCCCTTTGTACGCACAAAGCCGTCCAGAAAAAACTGGGAGAACCATGGGCGTCTTCAGGATAAGCACTGAGTGAGGGTACACATAGGTTTATATACATACATGTAGGTGAGATCAACTCACTCAAATAATTGAAAGTACAATACAGTGAGAAGGGAAACAACAAACTATGTTATATATACAATTACAAAACTACTAAGCAACAATTGAATGTGTGAAACCGGTCATATCATACATTGAATAGGTACAGAGGTGTAGAAGACATACTATTGTTCAGAATAGGGCAAGATTTGCCGATTTGCAGGGATTCCTTTATCTTTAGTTGTGAGTCAAATTAGCATTATCTATAATAGTGTATCTGGCATGGTTAGGATTATGTCCTTTGTACAAACAGTGATCTCCAAATGCAGACTTCTGATATTTAATGGAGGTTAAATTATGGGCAACGTTTTGGTGTAAGACTCACGAAATATAATTGACAAAGGATCTGCTGCAAGTTGTATTGTCAGTCTTTTGTTCAGGATATTACCTTTTCAATGGGAGGTCTTACACCAAAGCCTTGCCAAATTATGTTCTAACATTCTTTCATGTACATGCCTAATAGTTTTTCCTATATAGGTAGATTGACAACCACCACAGTGTATTTTGTATATAACATTTGATCTAAGGTCGTCATCTTCTCTATCTTTGTAATTAAAGTAAGACCCTATGGTACATGGTGTTTGAAAAACGCACTGTAGATTAACACATATGAAATAAGTTTATTCAAGTTAAGTAACTCTTGCTTAAGGAGAAGAGATGCTGGGCCAATAAATGGAATTCTAAAAATTATTTTCTTCCTAATGAGTTTGTTAAGATACGGTCTCACAAGTTTATCACTTATCATTAACCATTTTCCAACTCGACTTCCTATGTTTGACACACTATACAAAAATGGCTTTCCCATGTAGTTCATTGATAAACTTGTGAGACCGTATCTTAACAAACTCATTAACCCTTTTCCAACTCGACTTCCTATGTTTGGCCCCGAAAGGAAGAAAATAATTATTTATTGGCCTAGCATCTCTTCGCCTTAAGCAAGAGTTATTTAACTTGAATAAACTTATTCCATTTGTTAAGCTACAGTGCGTTTTTCAAACATCATGTACCACAGGGTCTTACTTTAATTACAAAGATAGAGAAGATGACGACCTTAGATCAAATGTTATATACAAAATACACTGTGGTGGTTGTCAATCTACCTATATAGGAAAAACCATTAGGCATGTACACAAAAGGATGTTAGAACATAATTTAACCTCCATTAAATATCAGAAGTCTGCCTTTGGAGATCACTGTTTGTACAAAGGACATAATCCTAACCATGCCAGATACACTATTATAGATGAGGTAGTAATGTAATATGGTATTTATATGGAGGTCAGTACCTTAGCGACCTCTATATCGTCATCGTCTTACCCAATACAAATAACAATATTAGACACTTTATATAAAATCTTCACAGGCGCCACACTCTCTAGTGTGTACACCGATGGAAAGTTTGTTATAGGTTAGTCTATGTGCACATTCTCTGTGTATTTAACTAATCTTCCCACTAGCCTAATTCTATAGAATTAACAGATTCTACCTATGTTCCTGATATACAATTTAATTAGAATCTTTCTGATCGAAGGTTTTTTTTTTTTTTTTTTTTTTTTTTTTTTTTTTAACAATATTTATCCACTATGTTCTAATGTTCGTTGTATATCTTTCTACTTTAGCGTAGTTTTGCTTTCAAAAACATTTAAAAATAAACTTGATATCAAAAAAAAAAAAAAAAGTTTTTCAATTCTGTAGATATTTTTCAAACATTACTTTTATTCTTGTTAATTTTTTTTTTTTCTTTTTTTTTCTCTTTGTTTTATCATCTAGGATATTATGCATTTTTGATAAGTAGTTCGTATAATACAAAAATATTGTTGTTACATCAGTTATTACAAATCAAGTCCAGATTATTATATACAGCAACCCAATGTCCAGTATTTGGCGTAAATGGGATCCATGTGATCCCGGTAAACGCCATCTAAATTCCAAAGCAGCACTCAGTGTTTTAGCCACTCTCTGAGGATGAAGACAGTTGTCTTTGAAAGTTAGGAGAATACACTATGTATCGTATTGCTTTCCTCAAAAAAGAAAGCCCCCTCCTGAATCCCAGATGTTCTGCTTCAGATAGAACCGTAGTGGATTGTCAGTTAAAAAGGGATATCAGACGATCAATCGGTCAGATATTATAATAGATGAATACCGAGATTTCAATAATTGAGTAATTCACGTTTATTTCCATGCGATTATGGAGCAATAATGTGGTTGCTAGCTCCCGAGCTGGCGTATCTAATTCCGTTTAAGCCGGTGCTAAGGCCGTATGGATACTTCATAGTCTGAACATCTGCAATAAGAGCGTGGCCTAGATACTAAGGCTACGTCTGAGAATCCACCGTATTCTCGGGTCTGAATGTGAGGTGTCGAGGGATGCGTTCCTGTAAAGTCATATGGCTGCTTTTAGTCACCAGGCGTCGTCAATTTTTCCCACCGCTTGCATATCGCTCAAATTTCTTACCTGTATATGGTAGGATTCTACTGGTGGACTGTTAGTTCCCGAGGCCCGGCCTCTGTAGATGTCATTCGACAAATATATGTAAGTTTATTGCTTTGGTGGAAAATTTCAGCCGTACGACGTCGGGCAAATAAATAAATAAATCACCATATAAAGCTATATTCATAGCTGGTTCTAGAAGCTACACCACCAAGCTTCTTTCAACCTTGTTGATGAGGGCCCTTCAGGAGGTAAAAACATTTTGGGAAAGGTATTGCGCCACTATTTCTAAAACTCTGGCGTTGAATGTATGTGGATATTGAAAAAACTCAAAATGTCTTACGGAAGAACTTGACGCTAAAGGTCACATACCGTATAGATATGTATCCACATGGGATTTCTCGACTCTCTATACTACAATCCCTCATCAGGACCTTATTGTCCGTCTATCGTAGATATATTAATGTCGGAAGCCATAAGGCATTCTTTACCTCTACTACATACAAGAGATATCATTCATGGGATGTTTCTTTGTTTATGGAGTTGCTTGAATTTCTCATTAATAATATCTATGTGAAATTTGGCAACACAATATATCAGCAACATATAGGTATTCCAATGGGTACTAATTGTGCAACCATGTCGGCTGACCTATATCTGTTCTCTTATGAATATGACTATATGCAGGCGCTTTCAAAAACCGATCCATTCAAAGCCCGTTCCTTCTCATTCACCAAACGCTATATAGACGATCTTCTCGCTGTGGATAATCGCTATATAAATGACGCAGTGAAGGATATATCCACCTTCACTGGATTTGAAGGAAACTACAGATAGCCCTACAGGCACATCATATTTAGATCTATATCTCTACAAAAATGAAGCGGGCATTCTCTCTCGTCGACTTTATGACAAAAGAGATGATTACAATTTCGACATCGTAAACTATCCCTTTCTAGACAGTAATATTCCAGTGGGACCTGCATATGGCGTATACATATCACGCCTAGTAGCATTTGCTAGATCCTGTGTTAAATGTGACGATTTTAATCAACGTCACAAAACATTGATGCAGAAACTTATAAAACGGGTCTACACCACCAAGCGCCTCCACTCAAAGTTTTTCAAATTTGACGATACATATCGCATGCTGATAGCAAAATACGAGCGTAGCGTGCAAGATCTATGGCGTTACTTTTCGTAACATGTGTCTAGTTCCGCTTAACCCCGGGCTAAAGGGCCGTATGAACCCATGTACTTCAAAATCCTCATGGTGCTCATGTGAACAGTCAAAGCGTGACTGAGATACATCATTCTTTAGATGACGACTTTACAACGAATATTATGGATTAAGAATACTGATCAGCGATACGGATTTGATATTTTTGGAACATCATGATGTCTTGCCGGCATCATTGAAAACTGTTGACCGCTTCTCTCTTGCAGGAAACAAGCCTATGTTTATGTATACTACACACGTAAATTCCCCCCGCGACGGTGCCGATCGGCATGGTAAACAGTGTGACCATTGGAATGGTCCGGAATGGTGACGACCGGGTTCAGAATGGTGACGAGCATATCGTCACCACTCGTGACCATTCCAATGGTCACAATGTTTACCGTGCCGATCGTCACCATTCGTTTGACAATCGTGTGTACCGCTCCGGTACACAGGCGCATGTTTACCGTCTGTGTAAACATGGTAACTCTTTTATATTTGAGGTCAAATAAAGCATAAATTCTCATGTCCGATGTGTTGTAAGTATCAGTTATTGTACCTGCTTGGAGATTTATTCAATGTGTCCGAGGATGGACACACCACTACGGACACGAATGGTGCACGAACGGTACCAGCGCGGACACAAGCAAATAGTTTTTGAAACGCCGGCACTGTGTAGAACTCTTTTACGTACGGAGGCTCAGTTAGTCCGCTCCTCGTGGCGCGTTCATCGCTGTTCGAATTCATCCAAAACAACAACAACATCATATTCAACGAGTAACAGCAGCTGGGGAGTCAGCAGTCGACTTCGAGCTTGTGCGTCTTTTCGCTGTGCAGCGACAACAGTCGACAATGAGACAGGCCTGCTATTAATCAGTCAAAGAGAACAGAAACAGGAAAAAACAACAACATGGAAAATGAAGGAAAAGGAAACAGAAAATTTTTGATCTGCCAGGCTGCCGACGTCATGCCATGGAACAGGTGAACGAGCGAAGAATTTCGTTAATTTAAAGAATTGATTTTGATTTTGAAAATGGACTGTGGCAGGTAATTATAATTGAGTAGATGAAAGGGAAAGAGGGAATGCTTACATTAGCACTAAGTGTTTTGGTGATGTGTACTGGAATTAGGGGAGGGGGGGAGGTAGGTGGAATCTTGAACTTACAGAAAGCCCAAAAATTAATAACTGTATTTCAGAACGGGAATGGGATACCATTAGGCCTACCATATGGAAACATTTTTTTCCCAAGGTGACAGAAAAATGATTACCATTTTTTTTCCCCCCAAGGTGACAGAAAAATGATCTGAAACCTCCAAAACCAGTGCTAATAATTATGCTGAGTGAGTCCAATAACTCCCATGTCAATGCAGATATATTCTTTATGTACCGTACAAAAGACGGTTTTGTATTTGATGATCTGAATATTAGTCCGGGTCAAACTAACATATGTTAATAATTATAAACGTCTGGTTCGTCATTCATCTGTCGTCCATCAAAAAATAACCATGTCCATAACCCAAAGACCTATGTCCCCGATACACTCCTGGTTTCCCTGCTCGTTAACCCTGCAGATAATCGCCTCTTGGCCGCTACAGGTCCTTAAAGCTTTTTAAATATGCATTATCCAATCATTGTGCTGTACTGGTGATTCCCCACTATGCCTATTGGTTGAAAGCTGGACTTGATGCCACAGATAAAAATACAAACTGAGAAAAATTCTCCACAGTTTTGATTTGAATTGGCTAAACAGTTTCCAAAGGCTGTTTATAAACTCTATTAACATTAGTCCTTGGTAATTTGATGAAATATGGAATGGAGACTCTGTTACTCCAGAGTCACTCAGTATCCGGGAGATGAGACCAGGGCCTAGAAATCCGTGATAACTGGAATATTTTCGCCCCGGTCCAGAACTCAGCCCCATGCTGTAGATATAGGCAGAAGAATACGAAATACAAATTAACATGGGGGGTCAGAGTCTCGCGTCAATGCAGTTCACCGGGGCAAAGCTATTTTCTAAGAATTAAAGGGGAATGTTACTGGCACTTGATGTCTCAAGAGTGGTAGATCATTCAATTTTTGTGCATAACCTCTATTTATTTGTATTTCAGATCCATTGTTTGGAATTTCACTCATCTCTGTGCAGCTATATTTTAGATTGACATTCCATCATTTCCCCATGATCAGAGAAGTATTTCAGCTGATATTCCCACCCAAACTATGTGAGTGCTGGAGAATTGCTGTCTGCTATCAACGATGCTGCAGAAATTAAATCAGCAGTTTGAGTAAGTGCAGAGGTTTCATTTTCAAGCCTTTGTCATTTGAAAATCAGAGAGATATACACTATGTCCTGGAGATCTCCTGGCAATGATAATTTAAAAAGTGAGGAGGGGGAATTTCACAATAAAGCAGGGTAAGCACTCTGAAGAATGACAAGCAATTCATTGTGACTCAATATTTCGGTTCATTCCTTCAAACCATCGTCAGTCCCGAGTAATTTTACAGAGAAACCTAAGGCCAGTGTTAATTAATTGTTTGTTTCTCGTAACCTTGCTTGTAAAAATACACATGCTGAGTGCGATGATTATTAGTTATTAATTATTAACTTGCAAACCAATGGTACACAAATATGAAGAAAATTAGCAAGTCTCACTCATCAAAATGTAAATCCCTCATGGATTTTAATAATTTGCCATCAAAATATAGATGAGGGCTGGTTACGGGAAAGGAACCATTAATTATCAGTGGTCTAACAGAATTTCACCTCATCTTAAGCATGTAAAGGGGGATTTATACCCGAAAAATCTGATCAATCAAATTTTCCGATTCATTGCCAGTCTTTTGGCGATTTATTCCCAATGTCTTAGAAAATTCACCTACATGTATGTGTCAATCTCGACATGAGGAAAATATTGAGAAAAAAAAATCATATTTACATTTACTTTGTACATAATTTATGTCAGTGGGAATGTCAAACGGGCTTATTCCAGTTAAGTATAAGAACCCCAAATACAGGGTCAAATTGATCCACAAGTGTCAAACAATAGCACTGGATCACTATTTTCTCCATGTAGTACCTACAGGTAAAAATATTAACCAAATTATGTTCAATATAATTTTTCATGCCATATCTCTTAATTTATATTTGTGTATTGGGATAATTAAATATCTTTCTATAGTTGGGCTAATAGTAATATCACTCCGGTTGTATTGTACAACAAGTTGTAGATCATTTTGATGATTCAATTCCTTTGAAGTTGCTATACTTACATATAACTGGGTTAAGCCCGATCGATTTCTGATTAAAATTATGTACAAATGAATGTGGACCTAAATATGATTTGTTTTTTTCCCCTCCCTCTCGTTTTCCTTATTTCAATTTCAATATCTTCCTTGTGTCGAGATTGACAATTCGGAGAAGCTTTGTGACCTTGAACTCTAAGCTGTTTCTAAGAAATCGCCAAAAACTGACAAGGGGTCAAAAAATTTGATTAATGAGCTTTTCGGGTACCATATAAATCTCCCTTAAACCAGAATTAGAAAAGCTGTGGTGATGGAGTTTGATCTCTCTCATTAACACAATATTGTAAGAGCTTCAATGTGGAAAAATGCTTCATTGCCCTATTTAATGTGTAGCCAGTGGCTAAGTTGATCTGATTGGTTGAAAAATGAGATTTGTTCCAGCTTCATTTAAAAATCAGTCCAGTGTGTGCAGAAGTTCACATGGTGTTGCCCTAAATCTGTTTAGATTTAACATGGCAGAGATGTGTACATGTGGGAAGTGCACAGGTCACCTCAGCTCATTTTAAGAAAAACAGCCAACCAAACAGCCAAATTTGGGCTAATAATAGAGGGAATTCCATTAAACGGTGCATTAACCTAAACCTAACTATAACCTAAACGAATTCAAATTAAGAGATAACCAAAATCCTGTTACCAAATTGATTACTAAAACACCAACAAACTAATAACTGAAATAACACAGGAAGGAAGCAATCAGAGATTGTTCAATTGTATGCCCCCCCTTCCACTTTGATCCAACACTGCCCCGCCATTGTTCTGCATTTCTTTATTGGTTGGTGGAGGCCTAATTTGGATAATTATAAAAATTCTGTTTCAGTCACTTTTTTGCCATGCCTCACATAATACAAGTATTATACATATTTCAAGTATCAAGCAACAAGTGATAATACGATGCTTCGATGCAAGATGGTCGCCAGGGCTTTCACCAAAACTCCGAAAATTTGACCTGGTTATGAGACCTACATTCCTTGGGAGTATATTGTGGTGAAATTATGAAGCGATCAGTGAACTTTGAATTTTGCACCCAATTCACTGTTTTTGGGGCAATTTCATACTTCAGGACCTATGTTGTCTGCTTTGGAATGTAACATATAATATAGCCATTTTCCCCAGTTCAAATCGGTTATGGACTGAGATCCAGCTTGGACAAATAAATATATCCCATTCACTTAGGTTTAAACAAAGGGCCATAACTTTTGAAAATATAACCGAAAACAGAGTAACTTCACGCTGCATACCTATGGGTCACTGACCACATATCATGCAAATTTCATACTTGTTCATACAATATTAACCGAGATCCAGACTTACAAATCCCAATTCACAAAGATTTGAAAAAAGGGCCATAGCTCTTGAAAATATAGGCGAAATGTGGAGAAACTTCACGCCGCACAACTACAGGGCACTGACCATATATCCTGCAAATTTCATAATTGTCCATACAATATTAACCGAGATCCAGCCCGGACAAGTTCCAATTCACAAAGATTTGAAGAAAAAAGGGCCATAACTCTTTAAAATATATGCGAAACGCGGAGAAACTTTACACTGCACAACTGTGGATCACTAACCACATATCATGCAAATTTCATACTTGTCCATACAATATTAACCAAGATACAGCCCGGACAAGTCCCATTCACAGAGATTTCAGAAAAAGGGCCATAACTCTTGAAAATAATAACGGAACTCGGAAAAAACACTACGCTGCACAACTACGAGCCACTGCCCACAGTCCATGCAAGTTTCAATCCTGTCCATGAAATATTAACCGAGATATTGCCCGGACAAGATATTCGGACGGACAGACGGACAGACGGACGGACGGACGGACGGACAAAGCGATCGCTATATGCCACCCCCCCAGTTAGAGGGGGGGGGGGGGCATAATTAGGAAAGATAAGCAAACGAAAAACAACAACCAACCCACTAACTACATGTAAACTCAAACGAATTGCAAACTAAACAAAAAAGAAAGAAATAAATGGAATGAAAACAGGAATGATAACCACCAACTTAAGTGAAACTAAACAAAATGAAACGCAAAAATCTCTAGGGCCATGCGCTATTTAACGGAATTTCCTCTCTTTTCTGGCCCAGATCAGACATGGCCGGAATTTTCTTTTCCACCAGTCGTGCTGGTTACACAAAACAGGGTGAAAGCAGTTTTGAACAGAGCTCTTTATGAATATAGTGTTTATGGTCAAGTCTGGGATTTCAGTGTTGCATGGATGCATACACTTTGAGAGAAATTCAGAATCCACTAACACCACACCCTGCATACCAAACGGCTGCTCCAACTTCCGCCGGAGGGTGAACTTCCGCCGGAGGGAAGCGCGTGAAAAATGGTAGGACAACTTGTGGTTTTTACGTTGATATGTCAGAACCATACCCTTTCAACAATATCACATTGTCTCAGTCGTTAGATGGTACGTTTATTTAACTAGCTAACGTGTTTTTGAGAACGGGATAAATCCAAATAGACAATTACATCCATTAGAAGCCGAATATAGAAACCTTTCTTAGCAAAACTACATGAAATATGCCTTTTATCTAATTAATCAAGAATATACCTACGATCGTTATGTAAAACGATGATATTTATATGTGAAAAGGAAGAATTTCGATGCTTTTAAGACGCATGAATATGACCTGTGTGGAAGTGCTGATACAACATACGGCGGAGTGAGATCCTCCGGCGGTATTTGTACCATATACGAACATGCATGAGCTGGAAAAACTAACATTAACCGAAGTAGATTGAACTATTTGAAACTACAAGCTATCAGCCTGCTGTTAAGGAACTAGTCTTCATATATCTATAACTTATTTGGCGGATGATACACAAATAGACGATTTTTTAAGCATCTAATCACTGTTATGTTGCAATATAGCTCTTTATGTCAGATAAAATGAATTGTAATTAAAAAATAATACAAGGACGAGTTGAAAATTTCACGCGAATTGCTAACACGTCCCCTTGAGAACATTTTCTCATTAAATTTTCGAGTAGTAAATACGTGAAAACTACCAAAAAATGAAAAATCTGAACTTACTTAGCTTCTCAAATTTGTAATTTCCCTCCGGCGGAAGTTCACCCTCCGGCGGAAGTTGGAGCAGCCGTTTGGTATGCAGGGTGTGAACACACTACTTTTGGACACAGGGACCTCAAATATTAAAGCCTTTGTTTATTTACTTCCGGACTTACTGTAATTGAGGTATTTGGTTATGTGTGTGGTCAAGTTTAACGCGCGACGCATACAGTAACATGCTATACCATAATACTATAGTCTCTTTGTGATAAACAGTGGATTATTAATATCTAGTACTAGAAATATGTGACTGTTATGGATGGTGTGAGAGTAGTTTCAGGTGAAGATTGAATCATTCTGGGTAAGTTTCGCAATGCAATGAGTAACGGATGGAGGGGGGGGGGGGGGCTCGAATTGGCATTTCCTCTCGAATGCAGCATTCTGGGACATCCTTATTTTTGGGGAAATTATACATATAGTTTCATAAACATCGAGGCAAAACTTCTGAAATTTTGGAAAACATAAATTTCTGAGAACTTGTCATGCATGTGACTGTCATTTTGAATTGACGACTTTATCAAGCTTTATGCGGCTGAAGCTCCATAACCCTCTGTCAGTTTAAGCAGAACATTTCACGTGTTTTCACTTTTTGTTTCAGAGTTGTAAGAACTTCCCCATCAAGATGGTATCTGTTTGCAACAGCCTAGGTCACTTCCAGTAGGAATTAGACACATCATCTGACCGACTACATGTACATGCTGACCAAGATAGAGCTGTTGTGGAAGATTGCCGCCATTGTCTCTGTGAGTATGGACCTCAACTATGTTTAATGTATTATATGCTCATTGAATGTTCTCTTGCAACAGATATATTTCATATTTTCCTTTTTATATTCTTCATGGATTAGTTAATGATGGAGTTATCAGCCTATCTACTTCATTTGGTTTAAATGAAATATTAAGTCTCCTAGTAGCTTGAGAAAACTGATCTCCAAACTTGGTATATCAAGCTCAGCTGATTTCAGAAATTAAATCTGTATCACTTGTCTGCCCTTGTTTGATGCCGAGTTGAGAAGTCGCATCAGACCACCTGGCTGGACGTCAATGCTTGTTTGTAAATGTTCAGACTTCAGGATGCTGCCTGGTTTCATGTGATGTGATGTCACAATGAAGGAAATATAGGCAATGATGTTTTGCAAATCAGATTTCAGCTGGGATTGAGGTACCAACTTTTTAAAAGCTTCTTCTACAAGACAAACTACATGTACTTCAATTTAAACCAAGCAAAGTAGATTCACTGATATTTTTATCATTATTCAACCAATATAAAAAAATACTTTTGCAATTCTCCTTTAGCAGGAACAATGCTGCAGTGGACATTGGCTATCGCGCGACAGTTATGTTTTCAAATAGGTACTGTAATTCAAAACTTCAAAATGTCTTTATTCGTGTAACATAAAGGCCACATTTTTTATTGGGCACAACAGAATTGGGCACAAGAACTTGACCCTCTCCATCTACTACAGTCGAGGCCAGTACATTGTTCTCTTAAGGGCATTCTTATGTATAGGCTTTGTTTCTGTTCATGATGGTTGTATGAATTTTGTCATTTTGTTTCATAGATTCGCTGTTGCTGACAAACTACATGGATGGATTCCAAGCAGATCATTAATGTGTACAAAGGAGGATCTGATGATATTGGTAAAGAAGTGATTCACTCTCCCACTTGTTATTTAACTAATGGAAGACTGAACATGAACTTGCATCCAAGACAGAAATGTGCAGTGACCTTGACCTTTACATGACTTCTTGACCTAGGTTCAATAGGCTTCTTCTTGATCATAAGTTTGACGTATACACTGAGCTGTAGCATAGGCATAACATTTTTCAATGATTTTAGCCAGTGACCTTGACCTTTTGACCTCAAAATGAATATGGTTCCTGCACCATGGGTGTAACCAAAGTTTGGTACCAATCCATAACTAGGAACTGAAGATAATGCACAGAGAACAAAAATTAGCACAGGTTAACAGATGGACAAACAGACGGATGGACAGTCAGTAAAACCAGAAGCTTCTTTGCCAGGAGTTTAATTACATCTCAAATTGAGTGAGTGAGTATGATTTAACGTCTCTTTCAACACTATTTCAGTCAAATCACAAGGTTTGATTCCTATTCCTTTTCACACCCAGAAACCACGTGGGTAGGGTCCTGTTCCTTTTCACACCAGGACACTCCACAGAATCGCCTCTTACGACAAGCCCTCTGAGGAGCTGAAGCCTAATCTCACCATGACCTGGAGTCTGAACAATGACACCCCAGGTTAAACCTCAGGAGACCCACGAGGCCACACAATCCACAACCCTGAACTGCCAGAAGTTCTGGCCTGGACATAAACAATTCATGATGATTTCCAGATTTTTGGGCCACAATCACCTTCATAATAGGATTCTCCCTTATCCCATGGATAAAGTATATTCCAAGTTTGGTAGCAGTCCATAACTTGGAAGTAGAGATATTGCACAGACAAAACAGACAGACATAACTTGCTATTGCATAATATGACCTTGTCAAATGACCTTAAAGTAGGTAAGGTGATATAAGCAACACAAGAACAAGAAAAAGCAACAAATTCCAAAGGCTTAAATCCATAGAGTGATAAATCTGGGAATTTGTCATGTGTTGATATAAATTTAATCATCATGCATTTGTATCATGTAGTGTGTCATTGTAATTTGAAATGTATAATATCGCAGAAGAATTTGAATTTTTTCTACTGTCATCTCATGGTTGACAGACCGATGGATGGGATGACATTAGAAACCAGTTTGAATTCGTCCTGAATGATCATGGGGTGACACCAGGATATCTTGAGAGGGGATCGTTTCCTATGTTCACTTATTAGAGAGCCCAGTACTGTGTTCTCCATCCTAGGAAAATAATATATAGGCTCAGCTTGCTCGTTTGCACTCAACGACCCCCCCCCTCCCCCCCTTAACAACGCCCTTGCTGGTCATGGACTACTGTTAAAATTGGCTTTGGGGTATTGTCATAATGTATGTACGTCTGTCTATCTGTTTTCTTGTTACTGCAGTATCTAAGGAATGATTATGCCTAGGAGCCTCAAACTTGGATCACACATACATCATCAATGATCAACTGTTTGATTTTACATTTTGTCACCAATTTTCTAAACATAACATCATTTAAATACACCCAAGGCCGAGTGGTTCTCAGTGCTTTGCACAGTTCATGTTTTCAGTTGATATGAATGCTCATTTGTCTATAAATGTCAATGTTGTTG
Source organism: Hanleya hanleyi (assembly GCA_036873755.1). Lineage (NCBI taxonomy): Eukaryota > Metazoa > Mollusca > Polyplacophora > Lepidopleurida > Hanleyidae > Hanleya > Hanleya hanleyi. Next base: position 2,862 of record JAVTVY010027384.1, on the reverse strand, counting down.
GATATAATAATATATCGGGTGAGTTCCAGTAAACGAGAGGCAATGAAACCCCTTAATATATATTTTGGTATGTAATAATGCTCTGTTATATGGTACTGTAGCGGATTTCCACTAGGGGTAACTCTTACCCTTAATTTCCTAAGTTCACTTTTTCGCTGCCACCATATATTACTTCAAGGTAAGTTATTTTTTTAGTTTTCAAACTTGTTTGCTTTAATTTACCCTAAATGTCTGACTTGGTTGATTCTCTTATTTTATTAGACTAGCTCTGTTTATTTCTTCTGTCAAGCTTGTCTGTTTACTTCTCGCTGTTTACCAGGTCTGTAACTTTGTTAACTTCGTCCATTAACTTCATCTGTTAACTTCTTCTGTTAACTTCGTCTGTTAACTTCTTCTGTTAATTTCATCTGTTCTTGGTAACGTTCGAGCTTACTCAATGGAGACGCCGCTACTAGGTAGGTTCGTATTTATTTATCTTAATATATTTCAGCTGTAGTTTGTCAAGTCCGTCTGACTGGTCGTAGTCACATGTTATTTCAAATTCTCAACTTATCCTCAAAAATCATCAATTGTCCAAACAAATTGTTCAAATTCAACATTAACAAGTCTCCAAATTTATTTACAGAATGTACAACATCTTTCTTTATGCCAGTTATTATTCTGAAGTACCGTATCTCAATTTTCAGCTTCTGTTATAAAAGTTCCTAGGGTACTATTCTTACGGGTACTTTTAGGTTGGTATTTGTAAATATGAAAGTTCCTGGGGTAATTTCGTATGGGGTAATATTTCCCCACCAAGATAGGCAACACTGAAATGTTCCTAAAGATATATTTTCCTAGAAGGTAATTCCTTGAGGGTAATTCCTTGAAGGTAATTTCTTGAGGGTAATTTCTTGAAGGTAAATCCTTGAGGGTAATTTCCTGAAGGTTAATCCTTGAGGGTAACTACTTGAAGGTAAGTACTCTACAAGGTAATTCTTTAATAAATTTGTACTTGCTGGATCTTAATCTTGTGTTCTTTATTTACCATAAATATTCAATAATCAGCACTTCAACCGTGTGTATGTATTTAGTGTGGCTAGGAGATGTTTGCCCTTCGCCTCTCCGAGACCGAATGTTCATTTGTCATTTCTCGATCCTATTTATAGTTTTTGGTTGCTAACCAATTACGTAACGTTACTATGCCTTGAATGAAACGAGTAATTTGATTGGCTGTGGTGAAGGCCGAGTCAAAAATATGACGTCACTAGCAGCAGATTGTAGGATTTTCAACAAGGCGGCGGGAATTTGAACGCTCTTTTCTAAAAGGCATATGTCGGTTTCTATCATCAAAATAGGTATCAATTTGATCAGATAATCTGTGAATCGTATATCACTTTGAAGCATATTTCCTGAGCTTCACGTTGTTATCTCTAATTTAAATTGGAAACGCTCTTTAGCCAAAGAAGGACAGATTATCCAGCCTGAACGTGTGAGCAAATGTGCGCAGAGTGTATGTGGCGAGAACATTGACTTTTGCTACAGTTACGGCAAGAATGATTGCCAAACTACAGAAAGCTAATCATTATCGGACTAAATTGTTTCCAGCAAGGTAAGTCTAAACACTCATAGTTGTAAGATATATTATTTTTGAGTACTGAACAGAGTCCTAAAGTTGATAGATGTAAGATTTTCTCTAGTTCAAAATCCAGGTGCTCGCTAAAACCAAGATGGCGGCTCACTGGCGATCGTAAAATCTAGCAGGGCCAATATAATTTAAAAATCAATATATCGACAACTACTATACTCTGAAACTTTATACTTCAGGACAATATAATATAATATGTGTACTTTCATATCCTGACGGGATTTTACACAAGAAAAATTATTTCAAGTATAAACTTACAATTGAACACAGGAGGGGTCCGCCAAAAACCTTCCACTTCAATAGAATTATACCGACAGAAGCAGACGATAAAAACGTAAACAAATAGGATTGTGAAATGCGGGAATACAGGAAGGTCCAGAGGATGGCATTTGTTTACTTCACTGTCAGATCTGTATTCCTCGCGTAAACAGTCATTTATATAAAGTCAGCTGTTCATTCGATGATGATAAACCAGAAGTATCAATTTTTGTCACAATACCCCCTCCTAATTTTGTTCGTCCCCGAACAAAGAATTAACCCTAAACTGGCATTTACAAAAATAACGCAACCATTATTTCAACATTCAACAGTTTATAACTTGAACAAAGTACATTTGTTTTGGTATTTTTCTTATGGGTTTTTCTGTTTCCAATAGCTCAAATAAAGTCCAACGTTCATCCTTCCTTCAGGTGAAATGTTTTTCAATTAACAATCAAACAATAAACGCGAACAGTAGGGAAAAACTGTGTCAATTGTCTAAATTCAATTGAATTATCTTAAAGTCAACATTTGTGTTGTCGGTGTGTGCACAATGGGCATCCTTCACTTGTTCGGCTTCGGACTACTTCCTTGGAAATCTTCTTTCCACTGGGTAGAATTGTAGTAATCAAAGTATGTAGATGCTCCCATTGACCGTAATCCTCCCTTGGGGTGATGACCGTGGGTATGTTGTTCCCTAGTTCCTTGTCTGACATACTTTCAGAATCCTCAAATGACTCGGTGGACTTGACAGGCTGTGAAACATGAGTTGGTGGGTCGGACTCTCCGACGGGAATCGCCGTGCTGTCTGGCCAGGTGCTGGGGAAGATGGAGACAGGTATCGGTTTGGAAGGAGATTGTGTCACCATGGCAGAAACAGGGAGGGTTTGTTTGAGAGTCGGTTGAATGTATGGGGACTCTGGGTCATAATGTGGTGACGTTAAGATGACGGCTGGTTTGAATGGGAAGATGGGTGT
>JAVTVY010027383.1:0-11680 GCA_036873755.1 Hanleya hanleyi | reverse complement strand
CGACTAATCGGGAAACTACTGGACCTACATTCTCTAGAAACGCCCGCACACACAATTATATTTTCGCCAAATGTACCCGATATTCAACTTTTCAATTGTTCTCCGATTTTGATGAAGATTTTGACTAAAACTGCTCCAGAAGTTATTGTGTGCGTGTGAAGCCTCAAAACAAAAGAAGTTTTTAGCACAAAACTTTACATATGACATCAAAAATGTGGATGCAACATGTGACCGCTTTAAAACCTGCTCAAATAATAATTTAGTATATTTTTCAAATATGACTGAGAATCTGTACAAGACCAAGAGCTTTTTTCGTTCATGATGAGGGGAACCAAGGTTATTTGAGTGTGCATATTCGTGCTACACCAGTCCAACCTCCCCCTCTCCCTTAATTATTGCCAACAATCAAACCAATCCTAACAAATAATGGAGCAGATGGTGGTAATACCATTATCCTGAAAGAAAATGACAATATTATTAGTACTCAAGAGGAATAGATCAGATATTGGACGATTATATTGTCAATGCTGTTATTCATCAGATGCAATCAGTTTCCCCATCAACTGCTCGCTTGATTATAAGTCGTCAGCGAAAACGTTATCAGAAAAGAAATAGATAGGATAGGAGTAATGAAGGCCAACTGGATAGGATGGATTTTATGCAAAGATATTCAAACTCGCTAAAGATGAAATTCTCATCACTAGTCTGGTGAACAGATCTATAAAACATTTTTCCATATCAAATAAATGAAATGCTTCAGTTTTTGTCCATCAGAAAAGATCGCTCTGCCCGTGTCCTTCTAAAATCTTTGATGTGTAAATTCGCAATTGGTTACATATTTTTGAAACAAACCATTTTCACCCATACCTTTCTCAGGCCTAACGAACTCCTCCACTCATACAACTCGGTACCTTCCCTATTCACCTAAAATGTAATTTCGTGCGATCGGATACAGTTTCATGTAGTTCCCGCACCAGACGATCATTGCGCTCGTGAAGTATTCCAAGGCCGCGGACAAAGTTCCGTGGGCACGCACCAGTTCTCTCCCGAAGTCAATTCGGCTTTTCCGCCTAGCGATCACGGACATCGCTCTACTTGCAATGTGACGTCGATGTAATACCATACCGACGCTTCTGTATAAGATGTGATGGTATATAAGTTAATAAAGAAGACCAGACTCTCCCCTCCGCCGTGACAGTTTAGCTAGAATTCTTCGACTAATTCCGTCGTGAACATTCGAGTCAAGCGGACACAGAAACATCCCCGATATTGGTGAAATTTTTTCCGAGCGCATGGAACTTTGTTCGCGAGTGAGGAATATTTTAAGAGTGCAGGGATTTGAGGGGGGCGAACGCCAGGATTTCAAGGAAAGCTCTTGACAGTAATAAAGTTGTTACAGGGATCCTTTTGGACCATTGTTTGCCACACGAGCTACTCTTATTTCAGATCAAATCCTGCGGATTAAAGCAAAAATGTGTTTCAATAATTTGTAACTACTTCTGGAATTCACTGGTCAGTTTATGAAAAGATCTCTCTAAATCTGTCCCACAGGGATCCATATTTGACCTGTGCAGTTTAATATCTTTCTTAACAATTTTATGTTATTAAACACACTGGTCTACAACTATGCTGGCGGAAATATACTATATCATATACTCATGAAAAACCTAGACACTCTAATTAGACATTCTGAAAGAGGATAGTTGCAAACTAAGCAGTTGATTTACTGATAATAAAGTCAATCCTGATAAATAAAACTCAAGTTCCAAGTCTTTGCCATTGAGAAGAAGACGCGTAACAAAATCATAATGTTTAACTTGGGAGACACTAGACTCGACTGTTCTGAGGAAGTCAAATTACTAGGCGTGTCTATGGACTTCCAATTAAGTTTTAACTCACACATTTTTCAAATCTGTGTAAGAAAACCTCCAGACAGCTGAATGTTTTAAAAAGAATTGGTAAACAGCTAACCAAGCCAGCGAATTAGCTATCTACTGGTAACTTTTTATTTTATGATCACCCCTGATCCATAAAATACACGGCAACAGATAGTCGTCTCACGTCAGTAGTAGTCCGGCGGGTATACCCTTCGATACTTAATAAGGAAGGAAATTATGACGAAAGAATGACGTCAGAAGGTCACGGTTAAAGGTCAGAGGTGATAGGTCGAAGGTCGAACGGTTTACTTTCAAATTGAGGGAATCAGGGTCAAGGATTTATTGAAACCGCGTCCAATGAGAGGATAGGGTTTCAGATTGGGTTGGCGTTGCAACGGGGGATGAAACTTTATAGAACTCGCAACAGTTGAAGTAAAGAATGTGTAAAAAATAGAAAAAAACATTTTAACAATTTGTCACTCGCGTATTGGGCATTAAAGCGCTTCCGTAGTTTTTCACTCGTCAGCATGATATGCGTGTATTGGATATATACAGTGGTCTGTGTCTATGGCAGGATACGTACGCTGTGAGCATGGTACTGGATCGGAAGGGTTACGCGAATTTGTCATGTGCCGGCTTCCGTAGAATGGACCCCCTGGCTCTTCGCCCGCGCGAATATTTATCAGATTGAAGCGCACAGAAATGAAAACGGTCTTACACTTTGATAGTTCCGAAGGGATAATGAATCCGTTTGAGCTTCGATATACATTTGAACGTGTCGTGGCATCACCTCATTGCCTTTTTTGGAGAAGAGAATGAATCATTTTAATTTTGAATGTCTCGGTCCCCATAAATTATAGAACTTCATAGATACAAGGAGGCTACGAGGTATACCGCTTCGGAAAAGCGTACAGTTCAGCATTTCGCGCAGTGTTTTATTATCAGAGGTGTGTTTTGTATCCCAGTTGTATTATGTCACTTGCTGGTCAAAAAAATACACAAAAATGGGATACAACCACGATATTAGGTATTTAAAAACTTCGGGAGGTAACACGAAGCAAAATGTCACCACGTTTACATAGATTGGTTCAATAATAAGGGAGATATAACGATACAAATACCCCTACCCCCTTTTTTAAACGAGAGCACTTTTTTCAGTTGACATTTGGATATGGTCCCCAGGTGACGTTACAAGGACGGGATACAGGAACAAATCTTGATAACATATAACTCTGCTACTATTAATGATTAATATATGATACTGTTTTGGCAGATTAGACCAATAACAAAAAAGCTACGGTGATAAAAATACACCTACCCCCATTTTCGGCAAAAAAAAATGAATGTCTGTAGAGGGACATATCGTCCGCTATAGAAAAAAACTGCACCACTTCCGAACTCTACTTCCACCCTGGGTAATACCCCCCATAGCCATAGAAAGTCATGGTACAGATGGAAATTATCTTAACATAATTTTTGTTATTTTGGTATTACACTATCTTAGAATAGCACAAATTCTATTGCTGAAAATTTAAGATTTAAGATAGAAATTATCTTGCCGATGGGGCGAACAATTTCACCAAAACCCGATCCAAGAAGCCAAGATAATTGTCAGAGTTATCAGTAGTAACCCTAGCACGCGATATATTCAAATTACTTGTATATGGAAATCCGCTAACAGATCAACAGAACCATCATGGGTATGGTGACAATCACACAACATTTCTTACCTAATGGGTGTACGTGTGAGTGGGACTTGCTCCAAGTCACCATAATTATGATCACTGTTGACAAAATACAACATTGTTTATTAGCGCAATACCATGAGCAGCCTGGAATATCTGCTTTCTGATTGAAAATTGAAATGCTCTATCAGAATGTATAAATGAGAAATATTCAGTTGGAACTTTGCATACCCGGCATAGATGTTGGATAAACTATCAAAGTTATGATGTATCTCCAATGAGCTTGAATGGTGAACTTGACATCCACACTCCATGTCTTGTTCCATTTCCATCCAAAGGGAAATAACTCAACAGACTGGAGTAATATTTTTTCACAAACTGGCTTACAATCCCGCTACAGTGTATAATAATATAGGTCAAGGTTGGAGATTTTCGGGATATAGAAATGACTATATCCTTCCAATAATTAGACTATCGAGGGGATCGTCACATAACTTGTGATATTTTAATTACACTTATACAGCATATACTGTAAAGGTAAATAGTTTATCGTTCTAAGAGTTGTACCATTCGAAAGATATGAATGTGGCGAAGAATATCAGATAGAAGTAGAAATCAAAAGTTTCTTCATAATACGTCTTAATGATCAATAAATTGTATATTACCGGCATTAACTTTGTCACATTACAAAGGTATATTTACAGTTCCTTTTTGATCTAGGAATGTGTTATGCCATTTACGTGGAACACGCCATCGTGAGGTTTAATTCCGTTATTTTATGATTTCCGACCGTAAAACGGCAAATATGTACCCCCACACACATCATTAATTATTTCTTCATACATTATCGTATTTTCACATATATGATGCTTGAACTGGTGAATACATCAAATTGTGAAGTTGAATTAATTATAAACTGAATTGAACTTCAGTTCAATATGAAACAAATCATGCAGAAGATGTAAAACATGTAACAAGATTTATAGATGGTCCAATGACTATTTTATTTGGACATTTATTGCCTAACTTCCATTTAGGTAATCTAGCTAAAGCCAGAGAGAGTAATCTAGGGAGAGGGAGGATTAAGGTTTAACGTGACGTTCAGCAATATTTCAGCTATATAGCGACTAGATAACATATAGCCAGATAGGGTAACATATAGCTAGGTAGGGTAACATATAGCCAGGTAGGGTAACATATAGCCAGATAGGATAACATATAGCCAGGCAGGGTAACATATAGCCCGATAGGGTAACATATAGCCATGTAGGGTAACATATAGCCAGATAGGGTAACATATAGCCAGGTAGGGTAACATATAGCCAGATAGGGTAACATATAGCCAGGTAGGGTAACATATAGCCAGATAGGGTAACATATAGCCAGGTAGGGTAACATATAGCCAGATAGGGTAGTCTATGCACAGAGGAATGTGACTTGACCTTTGTGCATTGATGTAATACGGTACAATTAGATGAATAGCTTATCAAATCTACGTCCCAGACAACGGTTAAGTTAACAGAATCATTTTCCAGTTTAGCACTTAACTGAAACAATCACAAAATGCTACGTCGATCGTAAATCGGGGATTGTTCTACATTGTAACGAAATCTGGCATGGTCTATTTATAACAAGTGAGAAATGACTACATTTTAGTCCAAATCTGCGGCTGTGGCAGTAATGCAGTGGAAGGTATATCAGCGGAGGGGGTGGACTGAGCACTTATTCGGTTACATTTGAAAAGAAAAGATGATCTTATTTGCATCTCAGTTCTGAATATTAGGATTCCCGAAACCAGAAATGTCTTAGCCCATGGGATGTATTGATGGGAGATCCACATGACTTGTTTCAATATTTGTTGTAGAAATTCAGCGCCATCTGCCAGCTTTTTCATGTCAAAGGAATCAATTTTCAACTTCTAACCCACAATTGTAGGAATTAGCTTCCGGCGCCATATATATATATAGTCACAATGATCGCTATGGCAATGTCTTGGTCCAAGTATCGCGTATGCAAAATTTCAAACATTCGGTTCAGCCGTTGATTTTTGCAAATGAAAAAGGCTTTCAAATACATGCATTTGAAAAGCCAACCCAATTGCAATGATTTGGTTATAGCACGAAAATCTACGCTCTTCAGCCTCCCTTCACGCTTACTTTGCCGAGCAAAATGGAAACTTTATATTTCCTTCAAATGTAATTTTCAAAGAATTTAGTATCATGTCTAGCAGTTTGATCTGTGAAACTATGGAATGGGTGTTTCACTATTCAAATTTAGGCCTGTGACAGTCCTGTTATTCGATTAGAATAATTAAGTTTCTACCTTTACATGTGTTATCATCTGCAAACTAAATACCTTAACACTCTTTTCCATGCAACAAGTTAATACCAAGACATATTTTGCTTCATCTATATAAATGATTAACCATTTCATTCTTAGGAAATATCATCTCATCTGACGTGTACTGCCAAGCCTTTTCGAAGGTTGCTAATTTTATCAATTTCCTTGTTTAAAAATCAAATTCCGCAAATAAGAAACATTCTAATCAATATATATTCAATTCGCGAATATGGTTGCTATTTAGGTTACGTCATTCCGAAGGTGATTTAAGGGCGAAATTTCAGGCTAGTTCGATATAAACAAGGTCTGTGTGTGCAAGAATGATGTCGAATTGATCGCTGTTCTCGTCATCATCTTTTGGTACATCAAAATATTGCATTCATGAAAATGACTGCCAAGTTAAAGTCATATGAAAAGTATTTAAGTATCAAAATCAAACTGAAAAATCTCCGGCAGGAAATCAAGGCCCTAGCTTCAGAGGACGAGTTCAAATAGATAGACTTGATGGTCAGTATCTGCTAAAACATGACGTAATTCTATTCGTGAACCTGATTGATGTAACACAGTGTAAATCCCCAACCGCGGAAATACGAAGACGAGGCAATGCGTAATTTTTGTTCGGGTTTATTGCAGTGACAGGGACACAACAGTAGTAGGGATATGAGGATCCCGATGGGGAACTTGTTCAGCCCTATAAAATATATGTAATGCACAGCAGACGATATTCAATAATGGACACAATAAGCATTCAACAGTGCCCCCAAATGTGCAAAGCACAACATCACCGAGTCAGCCAGGTGTGGTCTCTCGTAAGAGACGTAAATCAAGACTAACTAAAATCTTCCAAATTGAAGCTCACCTGTACAGCAGGTCAGCTGATCAACTAATTGCATAACAATAGAAGACTGCAAATTGAGGGTGGACAAACCAGTTTTGGTGTAAACCATGCCTGCATAACAAAGGTCAAGGCAGGAATATAAGGGGCCCTAAATATGTATGTTCTGAAACAGAATAACATGTGTAAATTGCAAAGGCAGCCATTCAACAGCTTACGAATGGTGTATCGCCTTTAAAGAGGCAAAAAGAGTTGATTGCTCACGCCAAAGCAGTAAAAGAAACTAAAATGAATAGAAAAATCAGTATAGCAATGACCACCGCTCTGCACGAAGCAAATGCAACTGTGACAATAGCCACAGCCGTGAACACAAACTCAGGTGATACAATGGAGATTGAAAACAATGAACAAGAAACAGAGACAAAGAATCTAACCAAACTTGACCTTCTGGGCTTTATCAACATTGTGTTAAACTCAGTCATTAATCCCCTTCAACCAAAGCTGAACAAGCCCGACATGATAGCAAAAATTGCGCGGGACTTCCTTAATTGGGAGTTTAGCTCGGATGGAATTATTAACTGGGGGAAAGATCCGAAATACGAAAACATCCACACCTAAAGAAAAGTCTATCCCTGCCCTCAACATGACAACGTAAGATAATCCACTTGCGAATGCAATACATCAGGCACAAATGAGTGATATAATTAATACAAAATTGAACAAAAACCAACTATCAATACTTCAATGGAATGCCCGAAGTATCGGGAAAAATGGGGACAATCTTAGTGAATGAAATCAGCACAGATGTAATGTGTTCAGGAAACATTTTTGAAGCCAGGAAAAAATAAATTTGCAATAAACGGATATAAGCCGTATAGATCAGATAGACTTACAGGTGCACTAGGAGGAAACCTCATATAAATAAAGGAAAACCTGATTCACATAGAACTAAACAAAAGCCCTATTAGTGACGATCTGAAATGGCACGCTATTCAGGTCTTCTTCAATAACAAATCCATTAACATCATTAATATATATGCCCCAGGAAGTCTAAAGAAAATTTCCTCAAAAGAACTGGACAACATCACAAAGAAATTTAACTCCCCTATTATCATATGTGATGATTACAACAGTCATAACCCCATCTGGGAGGTTAATTGCATGAAGGCAGATGAAAAAGGCCAAGTAGTGGAAAAATGGCTTGACCAAAACAACCTATGCTATTTAGATAATGGCCACGGGACGCGAATAGATATGAACACCGTTACACTTTGTGCAATAGATTTAACGATTGTCTCCCCTGAGCTAGGCGTTAAATCCGAATAGGAAGTGATCCCTGACACGCTCGACAACGACCACTTCGTCATTCTGACGAAAATTAGTATAAAACCGGACTCTGAAAAGACAGACGCCCCTCCAAAATTTCAGTACTCCAAAGCCGACTGGAAAAGCTTGCAGAAAGACTGCCAAAGCCTAAATCATGACGAGATATTCAATTCCGATCCAGAGATTTCAATGAAAACATTGCAAATTCACTATTAAACATAGCACAAAAATATATTCCGATATCACAACAGCGCCACAACAAAAATCCGGTACCCTGGTGGAACCCAGAATGTACAAAAATATTGCGGCCAAAAAGAAGGCACTTAGAAAATTAAAAAATGTAGACTCCAAAGTGATCACGCGAACTACCACGAACTCAAAATTATAGCTGAAAAAGTGTCAAAGAAGCTGAATCAAAATGCTGGGAAGACTTTTGCAACACTATAGATACCAAAACCAATTTAAAAAAAGTATGGACAAAATAAAAAATATACAAGGAAAGTTAACTAACACAGTCCCTGTTTTGTAGGACTGTGGAACAGACGGCCCCCAGTATCAAGGTAACTCCGTCGTTGCCATGCCTATTTTATTTCTAAATGTGTCTGTGACATTTCGGTCGGATGTTATGTATGGATAGTTTATTATGGCCATAATGATTTGTATGGATATGGTGTACACGGCCCTCAGTATCAAGGTAACTCCGATGCAACCATACCCTTTGTTGAAGTCAGAAGAGTGAGTTGGCCTCTATCACATCGATCATAGTACTTGGTGTACCAGTAGTTGATTATGTGGAAAAACAACTGTTGACTGCGCATGCACGGGGGTAGTATTATATACTGGAATAATAGCCAGCAGTTTTGATAAAATTTATTAGGGACTTGAATACCTGATTTCTAATGGGGGGCTTAGGGTTTAATATCGCTGGTAACGTTAAGGAAGTGTTGAATTATTTTAATTCGTTTTTAAGTGCCTCACGTTGTGGGTAGTATATTGGGCATTCAAGTAGGACATGTTCTATTGTTTCTTCTACATTGTTGCATGCGGTACAGAGTGGTGAGATGTATTTCAGAAGCATGGACAGATGTGATTTAAGTCTTAGTCTAGTCTTAATCTGGGGATGACGCGTTCATCACGTTTATTGTCTAACTGGAATCCCTGGACTTGTCTTCTCTCTCCATCAAGGATCTTATGTAACCATCGTCCACGTTCTTCTCCGTTCCATTCCTTTTGCCACTTGCTATCAATTTTGCATCTAATGATAGTGTTGAGTTCCTTATATCCTAATCATATTGGCACATCGTGTTTAGTTTTAGCAAGACTGTCTTTGGCAGCTCTATCTGTTGCTTCGTTACCTTTGATGTTGACATGCGCGGGGACCCAAGCTAACATGGCGTCTATACCCTCGTTGTGAATTTGTGTACAGATACATTATATTTTGTGTATGAGATCAGGTCTACTGTCATAATTATTCATGGCAAAGACCAACAGTCACATGACCGTGCGCTGCGCGCTTGTTTATCTCGTTTGCCCGATAGTGGACTCACACTGAGCTTACTTAAATGTGTTTTCTCTGTTCCGGAAATCGTGTTTTTCGGGTTTGTATTTGACAAAATAGCATGCATTGTGACGATAGTCGAATTAAATATATTCGTGCACTGGAGCCACCGAAAAACGTTTCCGAAATAAGGTTATTTTTGGGAATGCTAGGCCTTCCTTCTATGATGGTACCGCATTTCAGTACGTTCTCTGAACCAATTAGATCTCTGACAAAGAAAACTTCTTCTTTTGTTTGGGGTGAGGCACAAGAAGCTTCCTTTAACGCGATGGAAGACGTGATTTGTTCCGACGCTACTTTGTCTATTTTGATGTCAACAAAGATGTTACTTTGACTATAGACGCGAGTCCAGCTGGACTTCTGGGACAGATTGAAACACTGATTAGTTGTGCCAGTCGTGCGCTATCCGAAACTGAACAGCGCTATAGCCAATTAGAAAGAGAAGCTTTGGTTATTTCGTGGGGTATAGACCACCATCGTTTGTATCGTTCTCAGGGGTTTATTGTGGAAACAGACCACAAACAGCTTGTACAGATATTCGGCTGTAAAGACCTGAATAAAATGTTCAGCCGTTTGGAACGATGGGTCAGTAGGGCCCAAAGATTCAGGTTTCGTGTTATATATAGGCTGATATTGGCAACCTCAGTGACTATATGTCACGTCACCCTTTCGGTTCTGTTCGACCCTGCACTGGCAGACACGTTTCATTTGTTCAAGCTCACTCGAAACCTCGGGCAGTAAGTATGGAAAAAATACGAACTGCTACTCGGTCCGATCCCACACTAGTTATTGTTTCGCAGTGTTTGCAAACGAATGAGTAGCACAAACCTCCTAAGAATGTGAGTCGAGAACATATCAAAATTTTCAAACAAATTAAGGATGAATTGTGCTTTGCAAATGACATTTTACTTATAGGGTCTAGAATTGTGATACCGTCACAACTCCAATCCCAAATGGTGATCACTGCGCATGAGGGTCACTTGGGGGCTTCGAAAACGAAAGTTTTGATGAGGGAAAAGGTATGGTTCCCTGCTATGGATCGTTTGGGTGACAGAACGGTTGCCGGTTGCTATGCATGTCAGCTGAACATTGACATGAAGGTGACAGAGCCCTTAAAACTTTGGAATTACCGAGTACTGTATGGTCTCGGTTGGCAAGTGACATGCATGGTCCTTTGCCTTCGGGTGAATATTTGTTAGTCGTGATTGACGAATATTCTCGTTTTCCCGAAGTCGAAAATACCACTTCGACTAGTGCAGCCGCTGTTATTCCGAAACTTGATCGTATGTTCATATCTTAGGGGTATCCGACAAGTTTGAAAAGTGACAACAGCCCTCCATACAATTCTAACGAATTCAAGTCGTATGCAAATGACTCGGGTTTTCGACATCAGAAAGTCACACCGGAGTACGCGAGGGCGAACGGTTTATCTGAAAATTTCATGAAGAACCTTGGCAAAGTCATCCGGTGCTCCTTGATCGAAAGAAAACAATGGAAATTAGAGATGCGGAAATTCTTGCTGAATTATCGCACAACTCCACATTCGTCAACAGGCAAAAGTCCTGCAGAGCTCGTGTTCGGTCGCAAAGTTAAAAACAAGTTCATGTTCGGTCGCAAAGTTGAAAACAAGTTACCGTCTTTCACTGCTTCCGATTTGCATGTTGACATTCAGGTCAAACGGCAACTTGAGAAAAGCATGCTTAAAAATAAGCAATACCATGACAAACGTGGGAGAGTGAAACAATGGGATTTTGTTTATCAGAAGAAAGTTTTGTTGAAAAATTCAAAACGTTCAAAATTTGATCCCAGTTTCCGAAAAGAAATTTTCGAAATGATACAAACAAAGGGTAGTATGATTACAGCCAAAAATGATCAAGGCAAACTTGTAACTAGGGATAAGTCTTTCTTCAAAATTTATAAAGGGCCTGATCGAGGATATGTAGATGTAGACCAGTTTGATGAAGATGAGGAAGTGAAGAGAATAATGAGAGAAATTGGTGATGCAAATATCTCTCTAAATTTCCAAAAGCCCGACTCCACTTCAACTAGTACTGATACT
>JAVTVY010027382.1:0-100317 GCA_036873755.1 Hanleya hanleyi | reverse complement strand
GAATGGGATCGGGCGTCCCGTGTCATCTCTTATATCCACCGTGATCGTCTCGATATCGGTATGGCGTACGGGCAGGAACATGATAGGGTTGAAACTGTAGGTGACTTGTTCGCCATACGTCTTGCTAATGGGCACCACCCGTAACAGAGGTGTGTTCATATCACCCACAATATGGCTGTCCACGGCATCCGAGTAGACGTACAGTCCGTACCTACCTACATTCATATCCATCAAATGTGTACCGTTGACAATGGTGGAACCCCTGATCACGCTGTAAGGCATTCTTAACATTTGCGTGAGTGTAGGACTGAGTCTGATGTTCACGTTGTCGGTGAGGCTGATAGAGCTCTTGTCGTTGTTTACGTTGACATCGAGGGCTATGTTTCTCTTGAAGCGCAAGGCTTTCAGGGTGGTTATTTCGTCTGCGCTCTGCTTTAGAGTCTTGTACTCCATCATAGCATTCAGAGCCTGTATCAACTTCGCCGGTGTATCGTATTGGCCTTGGGGGAGAATCAGTCTGTAGATTCTTTCTTCGTAGGTCACTTCGTACCATACTTCGCCGTCTTGTACGTTGTACCATGAGTAAGGGTATTGAATCTCCACCAGTCCACATTCCCATCGTCCAGGTAAATGTAACGGTTGAGGTAATTGCGTGACATACTTGGTCAAGGTGTTGTCAGGAAACACATCGAGTGAACTATTACTGGGCAACGTCAGGTAAAACATGATGACGACTGAGTGGTTCTGGCTTCTGCACCGGGTTTTTATAAAGATTCCCAGGCCTTGGGCGCCTTAACTCGGCGTCGTGATCGTCGTGGTTGTGGTAGGGTCGCTCTAGGGGAGGCATAGGGGTGAAATCGCCGTATTTTTTGCCGTGAGGGTGTTTTGGGCGGTGTCTGCGGTTGCCATTCACGTTCCTGGGTAGTGGGGAGACGTCGAGAGGGGGCTTGCATCCACTTCCAGCGTTCACGATTGCCTACCAATTCTTGAGGGATGTGTGAGTCTTTTAAGCCCTGAGCAAAGACTTCCCAGCCCGGGGGATTAGAGTGTTTGCGAGAACGCACCATATCATTGATCAAATCGGTCATATGAGACCCCGGTACCACTTGGTTTCGAATCAGCAATTTTCCTTCATTGTTCCAACTCATATCGGCATGCTGTTTCACCCGCTCCAACAATAAACGGGCCTTGGTCTTGAAGGCTTTAGGCACACTGGCCAACACTTCCTGTTCCAGTTCAGGTGAGGCCGAGGATGACGGTGGAGGTGAGAGTGGTGGGGTAGGCGTGGTAGTAGGTAGTGGTGGTGGTGGGGTACTCCTCCCTCTATATTGATCCATAAACGTCTGGTACTGGTTCAGCGTATGATGGTAGAGTTGAATTTTCTCGTGATCGGGCAGTCGACGTTGCAGTATATTATTCATTTCTTCATCCAGAGATTGGAGTTGTTGCACGGTGGCCGGGACGGGATAGGGAGATTGTAAACTCTGTAACAGTCGAGGTTCGACCAGCATCATTTTTTTCGTATGTTCCATTTAGCGTCCCAAGATGGAGCCGAGTAACGGGCCCAGTACAGTAGCGGCTAAGGGCGCGAGGAGTGCGCCGAGAAATCCACCTCGCTGTAACACCTGTTTCTTCTGCTTGACACTGCCCGTTTTCTTGACCAACGTTCGCAGACCTGCCTTGTGCCGTTGCAATTTCCCTTTCTGCAGAGGACTGAGGGGGACATTGCCTTTTAATACATTATGGGCTACTTCACACAAACACCGACCAAGTCGGGATCCGCGCCGCGCACCAGGGCCCGGCCCACTTCCGGGGGCGCGCTGCGTAATACCCGCAGAGCGGGCGCGTGCTTGCGTACGCGTGCAGACATGTTGAGGAAATGAAGGCTAGCGTCCGTTGTCTTCTTCTTTTATCCTCTTCTCATTTGGGGGTGTACACCGTCTGTAGTTCACCGGGAAAAATCAGGGTACGCAATCGCAGGGGGGAGGGCGTGTCTTGTTTCAAGTCGATGAGGAGATAGCCATGCGCAGGTTGGGTGGCATCTTCAAAGGCTTCTCGTACAAAGGCCGTGTTTTTAGGGTACATCTGTTGAGCCAGGTGGGTAATTTGTGAAGCGTCTCTGGGGTTTTTAAATAACACCACATACTGAGCATTCAAACTAATGTTCCGGTGTTCTTTGTTTTTACTGAAGAGATTCTGTACGATGTAGATAATGCTCAACCGCCGATGATGGCTGC
Organism: Hanleya hanleyi; assembly: GCA_036873755.1. Taxonomy (NCBI): domain Eukaryota; kingdom Metazoa; phylum Mollusca; class Polyplacophora; order Lepidopleurida; family Hanleyidae; genus Hanleya; species Hanleya hanleyi. The sequence goes on along the minus strand of JAVTVY010027382.1, from coordinate 98,080 downwards.
CTTTGGTAAAGAGCCGGGTGATTCGACTATCCGTTTCCGTCATGAGATCGTCGACCACGACCAAGGTGTCTGGGGGTAGTTCTTCAGGTGGTAAGCCTTCCACTAAGGTGAGTCCGGGGACACGGGCCAGTGCCTCGTACGCGGGCTGCCAAGCGCCATAACACCACAGGATACGCGCTAGAGGCGGTGAAATCAGGGCTGACCCATGTTGGATGAGACGTTGAACAAAGTGTGATTTTCCCGACCCGGTCGGTCCAGCGATGAGGCACGTGAATGGATGCTGCCATCGTGGGTCCATTTTCTTTAGGGGTTGATTTGACGTTTAGAAGTCAGTTGTCGGGGCCGGCGCAGGGGATAGTACTCGAAGGGAAACCGTTGTCGGGGTAAACGGTGTGATGCACGGGGATCCACTTCAAAACTGTTGAGCGGCGTCGTCGTAGTAGTAGTGGTGGTACTAGAGGGTAGAGTGGAAGGCTCGCTTCTCAGGGATGATGATGATGGAGGATGAGTCGTAGTACGGATCGTTGTGGTCGTAGGCTGGATGTAGCGGGGTAACGTGATGGCTGGAGTAGACGATGTGATGGGTGTCTGCGTTGAGACGTGACGGACCCTTGACGTCTGGGCTGGTGTAGGCAGTAGAGTCGTGGTGGGTGACGGAGAACGCAGGGTGTTGAAACAGGATATCACGTACGATAAATCGTAGAACACACCGGTAAATAACGTACCCAGAACCACGACTAGACACAACACAGTACCGACTTGTGCTTTTCGAGTTCTTAACAGTAAGGGAAGACGTGTACTATCCATGGTACCAAATCCTATACTGAAGGCGGGGGGTGATAGGCGTTAGAATTTATAGACGTTTCATGTCACGGCCGGATACCCAGGAATTAAACGAACGAGGCCAGCCTTGCCATTTGACGAAATGATAGGGAATCCCACGTCGACGTTCCGTTTTAAAAATCTTTTCCACCGTGTAATAGTCTTTCGGTGTTTTCACTATGGGTTGTAATTCTGCCTCGTAAAACGTGCCTTGCAGTCTCTCTCCTTGTAGATCTTCCAGTTGATAGACGTGGGGTTGTCGAGGTTTATGGCGCACGATGACAAAGTGTTCATCACTCCAGTTCGGTAAATAACTCTTTTCAAATTGTCCTTTCACTTTACTGATCCGCACTACATCTCCCCGTTTGTAACGGGGTGCCGTCAAGGGTGGACTGGAGGAGTACAGCGTAGCACGCACTTGATGTTCGTTACCTTCTGTCACAGTACGGGGCGCTCGCTGAATACTGCGATGATAGGCCCGGTTGTAGCCTTGGACTAGTTGAGGAAGTACATCCAGGTAGCGTCGTGTGTTTCGAGCCGTAAAATATTTGTACATGCGTCCTTTGAAGGTGCGATTAAAGCGTTCCACTACCGATGCTTTCGTCTCATTGTACGTGTGAAAAAAAAATACCTTCTTTTTCTTAAGAAAGGCTTGAAAGAGTCGGTTGAGAAATTCTGTGCCTTCATCTGTTTGTAAATAAAGAGGTTTGCGCCCCGTCTTGAAAATCTGCTGAAACGCGGCTATGAGATTCTCTCCTGTTTTGGTACGCACGGGCAGGACCCAGGCATATTTGGATAGAATATCGATACAGGTCAATATGTACCGATTTCCATTATTGTCAGGTGCAAATCGACTCATGTCGACCAAATCCGACTGCCATTGCGCGTCTATCCCTCCAACGATGACCCGGTTACGACGAAAATGACGTCGGGCAGCTCGATGCAAACTGTACGTATCCTGAGTTTTTAACCAGTCTCGAACTTCACTTCGACTAATACCTTGGGCCGCTCGAGTCAATGCTCCCACACCACTATAGGCAGCTGCACTCGTTGGATTATAATACAAATCAGATAATACTTTGTTAATAGACGTCTCCTTTTTTTTCCCCGACCGCCGCCCCATCACACACTTCGTTCGCTCCCGACCGTATCGATCTCTTCCTCGGGTGATACTGACCCTCTAGCCGCTGTGCATTCTTTACATATAGGCCTTTTTTCACCGCTGTAGTAGCTGGTTTACAGTCACAAACTTCTGTCTCATGTCGTCTTTCATTCGGTTCAGCGAACGCTTCTTCTATAGCACGAACCCACGCTAATTGCGCAGGGGTTCGATCGTCCGGTGATAATAACTGGTCGACAATAGGCATTATTTTCTTCAAGGCTTCCCACACAGAGGGAGTTAGGCTGATACTGCGCGTATCTTTGTAGCGGCCTAGACGTATACGGTCGTTGGGTAGGGTATACACGTACATGGCATTATCTAGGTGAACGAGCTCTCCATCCAATTCCCCGCTCAATACCCGTTTTAACTTATTCCACCCATCACGCTGTAGTGTCACGGGATTCCATAGCGATTCAGCGGGCGTCCAGTAAATAGCTAGATGGTCTTCCGCCAGTTTGATTTTATCTGCATAAACGTATAACCGCACACTGTGTGTAAGAGGCAATATGGCACGTAGTGGAAACGACATGCTTGCTCTCAATGTCCAACTGATACACACTCTGTCTCTTCCCCTGGTATTTATAGGCTCTATTCTGTGAGAGGCGGGTCGTGTGCAGAGAATATTTTATCCACCACGGGAACTATTTTTTGCAAAGCCGTCCACAGATCGGGATCTAGCGTAAATCCCCCTCGTTTGAGAGAGATCAATCGGGCAAAATAAGGGCCGCGAAAAATGTATACATCGTGATCCAGGTAGATACTATCCCCATCCAAATCAGCGAATAACACACGTTTTAAGGTAGTCCAGCCATCGGGCGATAATGTGATACGCGCGGGCTCAGGGACGCACCAGCAGCGCGAGTCATCATCAATGAGATCGATGCGATCAGAATATATTATTATGGTACAACCCGAGGTCAGTGTGCGGGTGATGATCGATTGATTTTCCGGGAAGAGTACATCGTCCACTTCGGTAATAATACCTTTCAGCCCCGCCCATAATGCTGGCCAAAGCACAATACCGCTACCGCGACACTGTTCTAACCGCGGAAAAAATGAATTCTCTCTACTCCGCCGCAGGTACACATCGTCGCCGACAGGCAAAAAATCGACTTCGGGTTCTTGGCTTTGTAAAACACGTGTCAATAGCGTCCACCCGGTCAAGCTTAAAGTTAATTTCACTTCGATCGGATGTTCCTCGATCAGGCGCAATTCATGCTCGTACACGATAAGAATTACTTTCGATGTCACTTGAAAGAACGCCAGCTCTTTGCCCGACGATGCCATCATGAAGAATGACAAAAATACTAGCCCGACAAAAATTTATAGAGATCGATTCAATTTTTCATGGTTAAAAATAAAAAATACCCTGGGAAATTAATTTAACAAGGCCATTATTTTTTTAGACGCTCCCCGAGTGGCTAAATTAATAGTCTGGACTCATACGAGGATAAAAAATAACATTAGTGCATGGCTGGACTCGAATTTCAAGTCTTAATAATTACCTGAACAACCCTAGGGCTGTGAGAGAGTGAAACCCGAGGCTTGCCAAGCCATAGTATATAGGTAATACAGGCTCTACGTACGTGAAGGGTTTTTTTAAATGATAAAGTGTGTACCCCTAGTACGCATGACACAGCTTATAAATTTAAGGCACCGTTAATTCACGGAATCAATGACTGAAATAGGTAGCCCACATCCTTTTCATAATGTTACCTTAATAAAACAAGGGTATTCATACGACAAACACATTTAATAAATTATCAAACAGCATAAATTGATAAAATGCACTTTACCCAAGGGCCGCAACTCTGTTGCCACGGAAATTGGCCCGCCAACTGCGTAGAACGTGCGATCTTTCCGTAAAAGAAGGCGCTGTTTTCTTGATTTTATAAAGTTTTCATGAACGAAACGAGCTGGAATTTTCAGGGCCTACGTATCGATTGCTAAGTGATAGACTTGCTCTATTTTTAACCCAGAAAATTAATTTATTTTTTAATGAGCCGGTTTTCTGTATTTTCGTTTTCGCTCGAAAACTCGCTAAAAATTAAAAATCAGGACGTAATCAAGGGGTAGACGGCTGAAATTTTTAATATGAGTCCCTGATTTATCTGAGCTGAAATGGAACTAAAAATTCTATGAGCGGTAAGATGTATTGTAAAAATGACAGGCGTTTATAATTCAGAAGGAAACACACCGAATTTTCAAAGGTGCCCAGAATCTTTTCGCTGCATACATGGCTTCGCTGGCGTCCGCGCATTTGTCTATATATAGTGGTCCCTCTAGAATACGTTTACCATAAAATTTTTCACATTGTCGAAAAGAAAACAAGAGCGAAGATGTCCACAACCAACCGATTAACCATCAGAAAGGAACGTATCATGCGCCAGTATGTTCGGCGCTTCTGGCGCGATGAGTTTACCGGATGGCGAGCGACCTTATTGAATAGAGACGAGGGAGAAAACACCACGGCGAATAATGTAAGGGCACTGTTGGCTGCCTCATATTCCACCATCAGCCAGGAGGACTGGTTTGACCAACTGCAGCAACTAATGAATACAATGCATCCCAGTCCTCCTGGCCCAGCAGCAACCACAGTGCCCGAACCTACGTTGGAAAATTTGGCCGGGGAAGAATTAACCTGCGAGGAAGTGCTGCCCCCGTCATCACCGGTCACACCATCGACCCCCAGTACAGTGTCCCGGCAGGAAGCGGAAGAGGAACCACCATCACCCTTCCCATTAGAGGACTTCCCTTCCTGGCTGGGCGCCGATGATGATGATGATGAAGATCGGCCAGAAATTATTTACGAACAGCCTCCCCCCACGGTTTCGGCTGCCCGGTTCAGAGACGGGCGGCCCCTGGATGCGGACATCGATGAAGAGTACGGCATCAGCCCCTATCGGTACTTTGAAGTCAGCCACTATGTGAGCCATCGTACAACTGAGATGTAAGCTACTCTCCCCAGAATAAAAACTGGGAAAAAAAATAATACCTGCCCTTTTCAGGGCAAACCAGTCCTTCCGAGGGAGGAAACTTCTATACTAGCACATGAATTTAACGCACAGAATGTCCTACATTACTCCTTTTTTTAGCAAATCAAAAAAACAATCCCTGGCCTATATGAAAAGGTTCTTGTCAGGACCGATCTCTATCACATATCAAACACAGGATTTTTTTTCTTTTTGCCCCCATTAATTAATACTCAGTCTGCGCGATAACGGACTGTTATTTTTTTTTCAACCGGGGGACATAACCCCGAATAATGGGTAATTTATTTTTGATAATAGCCCGAATGAATAACGGGTATTTTAGTTTGAATGAACACAGGGGTTATAAGGTGTGGGGATCTCGTGTTTAATTGTGTGCATATGATTAGCAGTTCTCTTTCGGAAAAGATAATTGTCCTGAAAAGGACAGTTTTTTTTGTTGATATGTAATAAATTACATCGTTGAGGGCATCTGGAGACGGTGTGTTCTCTCAGCGCATACGGTACAGGTCAAAGGTAATAGTTGACAGGGTTGGGGATGATTGGCTTCTGCACAGGTAGGTATTTGGGCCCGACGATGGATGCAGATTTGACACAATGCCTGATGTCCACAAGGGGATATGGCAAACCGGGCAAATTGGTTAGAACATTCCACGCAGGGTAGATATAATTGGCTTTGTCGTTCTGTGTTACAGCCCAATGTTGAAGTGGTCATCGCCCATACATAATACACCTCATCGTGCATTTTTTGGAGGAGGGGGGGTCTTATTGTCCTCTCTCTCTTGGCCCTTGTATCTGTTCTGCTCTCGCGTAGCCGACCATCTTTTCTTTTTTTCTATACCCTCTTCTTCTTCTTCTTCTGGGTGAAATGTTCTCCTCTGTTCTCTGTTGCCTTGGCATCGGGTTTTTCTTCTTCTGTAGCCTGGGTGCTTCCCTCTGTTTCTCTCTCTTGTACCGGTTCGTCTTGAGCTGGGGGTGATTTCAACATCTTTTCTAACTCGGCGTGTAGCTCGTCAAAACAGGGGTCGACGGCTGGAAAAACATCCGGTATGGTTGAAGTTGAAGCAGGCTGGTTCCCAGGTGAAGGAGGAAATAATTCTCCCAATATATCAGTTATCCAGGGTTGGTCATGATCTACCAAACTTATGATATTCCCGTAGAGTTGATTTTCATCATGGGTGATGAAGTCGTCAATATCCTTGATTTCAGTCAGCGGTAGTGACTCCATGACTGGGTACTGGTGAATAATTAAAAAAAAATACAGCGCTATTTATAGTCTAACACGCGGACGGCCGCGAGAACACTCTAGCTGTGTGATATATTTTTACGACACTGTCAATATTTGTGCTTCTTTTCCATTTTAAAAACGACTGTCATTTTTCAATAACTATCAACGCACCTATATTTTTATTGCAAGTTGCACTCAGGCAATTCAATGTGTTGTATTTAAAATTTTAACCGTCTAACGCTACACACTACCGCTATTTATTAATTTTTATTGATTTTAAACCCATAAAAATCGTGTACGGGAGTCTGAAACACCAGATACATTGGAAAATAAATTAATTTTCCTGACTAAAAAAACGTGTAGACTCCGGGTGACAGTCGTCTAATAGTTCCATGAAAATTGTGACGGGTTTTATCGAAAAAATAATAAGAAATTTAATGCTTGGGACAAGGGATACACAGCACAGTGGGATTCTTGCACTGACTGACTCCGGTGAGTGGGTGGGTTCAAAATGGTGGTCTGTGGATGACCGTCATTTTGTACTCCCAATCACTATACAGTGGGTCAGCCTGTCTTGCACTCACTGACGCCGGTGAGTGGGGTGGGTTCAAAATGGAGGCCTGTGGATCACGGCTATTAATTTTTATTGATTTTAAACCCATAAAAATCGTGTACGGGAGTCTGAAACACCAGATACATTGGAAAATAAATTAATTTTCCTGACTAAAAAACGTGTAGACTCTGGGTGGACAGTCGTCTAATAGTTCCATGAAAATTGTGACAGGTTTTATCGAAAAAATAATAAGAAATTTAATGCTTGGGACAAGGGATACACAGCACAGTGGGATTCTTGCACTGACTGATACCGGTGAGTGGGTGGGTTCAAAATGGTGGTCTGTGGATGACCGTCATTTTGTACTCCCAATCACTATACAGTGGATCAGCCTGTCTGGCACTCACTGACGCCGGTGAGTGGGGTGGGTTCAAAATGAAGGCCTGTGGATCACGGCCATTTTGTACTCACCTCCCTCCCTTCCCACTAGACTATAAATAGCGTATAATTTTCACATTTATTCACCAATACACAATCATGAGTTTTAGAAGACGACGTGCCCCCCCTGTTTACACATCATCCGACTCGAGATCCGAGAATTGCCGAGACAGAAGAACACAGAGAGATCGTTGGCCATGAAGAAGATGGAGGGGGCTTGACGATCATCTCCAGTTTTCAGCGCGTGATTGAAGACGAAGCCACGTTAATCAGGAGTACCGAAGAACTGGCAGAACAACTTCGGGAAGATGTCCGAACAGAAGAAAGTAGACGGATGCGAAGGCTGAGTGAACAACAGGACCAAGAAATACACAGAATGGAAGAAAACGACAGTGATGTGACGGAGGGTGGGGGACAAGACGGCGACGAGCTGCCCTGGCTAAATACTAGTCGACCTCCAACAACAACCACGATGACGCCGCCTGTGTACACTGAAAGTATAAGGACTGAAGACCCTACAGCCGGACTTCCCACCATTGTCGAAACTCCCACAATTTCAGCTGAAGAAACACCACAAACCTGTCGCCATGAAGTAGAGATAATCAGACTCAATGAACAGATTATCGCCATGCGGGGAGGGATGGTTGGGATGGAGACAACGATGAATGGGATGGAGGCGCAAATTACCATACTGAAGAAAGAACGCCGTGTCGAAGAGAAAAAAACACGATGCTGCATCTGTACGGATGCGGAAAGTTGGTACGCCGTGTTACCCTGTGGACATCTTTGCCTATGTAAGAATTGCTGGGTAACCCTGACGTGTGAAGGGGCGATGTGTCGCTGCATTGATGTCGGAGAGACCCATCTGAAAATAAAATGCCCCCTATGCAGGAAACATATAGGAGGGGTGAAGCGAATATACCGTGCCTAGTGTCGTGTCACACTATCAAAGGCCCTTTTCAGGGCCAACCCATCTTTCCGAAAGGGAAAACTTCTTTCCTAAGCACACCCAACTAACACCAGATGCCCATCATGCTTTTTCCCCAAAAAAAAATTTTTTCAAAAATTTTTTTTTTCAAAACAAAAATCTTCATACACCAGGTCAACAAAATTTTATTTTTGAGGTAGAGGGTCGAGTGAGGTATCATATTGAAGCTGACGTGAAATGCTTCACAATGATACTTCACTCGACCCGATTGGACCATTAGGGGCGCCTCTAACTCCAAAAAGGTTATTTTTAAAATTAAAGATTAACATCACAAAACATCAAAACATCAAAATAGCGTTTTTTGGGGTTAGAGGCGTCCTAATGGACCAATCGGGTCGAGTGAGGTATTAAATTGAAGGTGACGTGAAGGAGCATCTGATAGACTGGGTATGGGCTTGAATTAGGGTAATTGTGCGCATGCGCGAAGATGATATCAAAAATATCAATCTTCAAAAATAGCCTTTTTGGAGTTAGAGGCGTCCCTAATGGACCAATCGGGTCGAGTGAGGTATCAAATTGAAGGTAACGTGAAGGAGCATCTGATGAACTGGTGTAGGTTGAACTATAAGCATTCTGCGCATGCGCAATCTTCAAAATAGCCTTTTTTGGAGTTAGGGCAGCCCCTAGTGGTCCAATCGGGTCGAGTGAGGTATCAATGTGAAGCATTTCACATCAGCTTCCATTTGATACCTCACTCAACCCACTACCTCTAAAATAAAAAAAATCTTCGTACACCAGATGTTGATATTTATCTGCAAAATAGCCTTTTTGGAGCTAGGAGAGCCCCTAGTGGCCCGATGGAGCCGAGTGAGGTATCAATGTGAAGGTGAGATGAAGGGTCATCTGATGGACTGGTGTGGGTTGAACTATCAGCATTCTGCGCATGCGCAAGAATGGAAATAGACGTTTTTGGAGCTATTTGACTATTAAAAAAAGGAAAAAATGAACACTAAGCATTTTTTAATTACTATTTTTTATTAACACACAATGAACGTATTCACAATTGAATTTAATACAATTATAGGTAAGTATTGAATTTTTTTAATACAATTAACAGTGAAAAAACTCTGAATTTTTTGTAATACAATCTCTCCAGATCAATACATGTTTTCCTGCTTTTTCGTCTCATACAAGCGGATAGACAAGCAGGCAAACAGGCAGGGAGGCAGGCAGGCAGATCAGGTAAGGCCAATTGAAATACACCCTTTCCCTAAAAATCGACTGCTTTTATACGTTTTCCGGTGAGTGGGGTGGGTTCAAAATGCCGGCCCCTTATTTTACACACACAACACCCTAAGCCACCATTTTAAACCCACCCCACTCACATCCCAGGTCAATCCGTCCACGAAGTGAGTGGGTGGGTTCAAAATGGCGGACTTTAAGCGGTCGGGAGAAAATAAGGTGCCACCATTTTAAACCCACCCCACTCACCCCACCACCCCTCATCTTCACTCATAGACTGACCCGGTGAGTGGGTGGGTTCAAAATGGCGGACCCAGCTAAGCCGCCATTTTTAAACCCACCCCACTCACCCAGGTCAATCAGTGCACAGGGTGAGTGGGTGGGTTCAAAATGGCGGACTTTAAGCGGTCGGGAGAAAATTAAGGGCCACCATTTTAAACCCACCCACTCACCCAGGTCAATCAGTGCACAGGGTGAGTGGGTGGGTTCAAAATGGCGGACTTTAAGCCATCTGGGGAAAATTAAGGGCCACCATTTTGAACCCACCCACTCACAAGGTCAATCAGTGCACAGGGTGAGTGGGTGGGTTCAAAATGGCGGACTTTAAGCGGTCGGGAGAAAATTAAGGGCCACCATTTTAAACCCACCCACTCACCCAGGTCAATCAGTGCACAGGGTGAGTGGGTGGGTTCAAAATGGCGGACTTTAAGCCATCGGGGGAAAATTAAGGGCCACCATTTTGAACCCACCCACTCACATTAGGCCACGCCCCCTCATCACGCATGCGCACAACCACACTTTCACACTCCTCAAAAGTTCTGCGCATGCGCAGTGAGGCGCTACTTGAATGATTTACTCCTTGTATACTACTTTCATGATGGACCACACTGGTTGTTGATATCATTAAACCATTTTAAACGTATGATAGGTACACAATCCAATCATTGGATGACGGGAGAAGTTCAAGTTCACATGTATTCTAAAATCATGCTTGCATCATTTTGATCGTTAATAGCGTTTAGCACGCTCATATAGCTGTCATACTGTGGGACTCTCCAATCCGTGTCGATTTCAGGCACGCGGCTTGCATCGATTAACTGGCGGGCCAAAGCATTTCTTGTCGGGTATAGGGGTGTTTATCCAGTTTTAAATACACGAGGATATCTTTCTTTTCAGGAAACATCTCCAAATTGTGCCGTTTTCAGTATGGTAGTATAGAAATAATTCCTTGTTTACTGTGGAAAAACACCTAGAATAGATCGGGTTGAAATCGAATGAGTCTTAATATTATGAATTAAGAATACTGATCAGCGATACGGATTTGATACTTTTGGAACATCATGATGTCTTGCCGGCATCATTGAAAACTGTTGACCGCTTCCCTCTTGCAGGAAACAAGCCTATGTTAATGTATACTATGGTTGTCTTTTTGAATTTGATGCTAATACTGTTATATGGAATAGGTCTTTGGATTATGGACGCGGATATTCTCTAATGGACGACGGCTGAATTATGAATGACGGACCAGATGCTTGTAATTCACATTTGATCACTCAGGCTTATGGCCTTCTTGACCAAACTTAGACTCAGTCTTAAATCATGTCTGCAAAACTGTTGAAAGTTAAACCATGTTGACGATGTCAAATGCGTCTTTCTTCTTGAACCACGAAAATAATGAAAGCATACAAGGCTGCTAAAAAACAGGGAAGGAATTGGTCCTATTCAATATATTTCTGATGTGTCTCCCGTTGCATACGTGGTATGAATTTGTGAAGCGTAGCTCTAATTATTGAAGAGACTTCATCAATACTGTAAAGAAAGTCTAGGCAAATGAGAGTTGCATATGTGGTACCAGTGGACGATGGAAACAATTTTGTCGAGGCGTTCAACTGCTATCACAATTGTTTGACTACCCAATGAAATTACCGTTCCCCGATAAAGAACACAACACCGAAGATTCAAAATTGTATATTATCTGAACTAGACAAGATAACATTAGGTAGTAAACCTACAATATTGCCGAGGTCGGTGTCCGCATCGTAGTGAACATTGTTGCCCAGGATGCATAGCGGCATTCATTCATGGTTTATGTATTCATGCACACTGCAACCTGCGGTCAAAGCTCAATGACATTGTTATTGTGGACATGTACAAGAATAAAGTCACTGAATCTGATTCATATTCATTTATTTGTGTGGCAATTGACAACCAGGAAATACTATGAGTAGCCTAGAGGTCTTCTTCAAGATTACACGTATGACTACCGGTACATCGAACAATTATTATAAAATCACATTCAGCAATTACACACAGCAAAAATACCCTTACGTTACTAAAAAATTTGAATCACAGACACAGAAAACCATTATTAACATCAAAAATTAATTTTACCTTCACTGCCTGGCCCAAACGGAAAATTATTTTGTCAACTTCAACAGGTCAGAGCAAAGGACTAAGTGGGGTATATATCCCACCTAGGATATTAAATCAAAGTTTGGATATTGAAATATATCCTAACTGGGGTATTTTCACCGATTTTCATACTAAACGGCAATGTCGAATTTCGGCATCTAAACTACAAAAACAAGATAGAATCTACTTCACAAAACTGCCAATACGATTGTATAATTTTGCTGACCTTTTCTCGCCGACATTATTCTCTGTGCAATTGCAATTACGTGCAACACTTTTTGATGTTGTTGTTGCGGTATACTTCCCATCATTAACCACTGTTGTATGTCTTTATACGAACAGGAGAACTAGCAAAATATGCCAGCTTGAAAATATGGAAGTATGAAAGAAATATCCAAATTGGGATATTTTATCCCAATTGGGATATATATGCCCATAGTCCTTTTCCCTGACCTGTTCAACGAGCTGTCATTACGGATATGGTAAGAATCAAGAACATTACTTTTGCTAGATGACAAATGATGCTAGACGATAAGATCAGTCAATTTGAAAATTGATGAAATAAATCAAGTTTTCCTTGCAAGAAATGTGTTCAAACTTAGCACACAAAACGGCGGCTTTCAGACATGCCATGTGCTCCAATCATGCAGTAGCGCGGAAACTTGCAACATTCATTTATTTGACAATATTAATAAGTGTGGGCCGGAAAACAAGTAATCAATTAAGTGACGGGTATAAAACGTTTTACACACCTCGATCTGTCAGAATGCCACACTCGCACAGTGTCAAAACTCTCCAACGAAACTGCCTCCTCTCTTCTTTTCAAACTCTCTCACCGGGACTGCACTATAATTTTGGCAGTGCGGTTCAGCCGATCTTAAAACATGACGTAATTTCGTCAATTCGGTGTATTTCATTGGCTATCAGAGCCGAAGATGAAGTCGGCATATTCCGTGACTACGACTTGTGCCATATTGACCAGTTTACAGACAAAACACAATCTTTCGAAGAAAATCTCACAAGATATCAGCAGAAGTGTTTACCAGGAAACGAAACCGACATATTCTTCAATATCTGTGCATAGAAACGGCTCGTCGTGGGATTAATTCAGCGAAAATTTTCTAAACTAGATCGAACTACTTCATATCGCGTTCAATAAACGGAGTGACGCGGAAGTTTCAGTCATTCTCTCATTTTGCGCAGGGGTGTTGTAATGAAAACCATATCGCTTGGATAGATGGCACCTCTGAAATTACCCATAAGCCAGTTCACCTAGCATCGCAAGAAACAGGGAAACTTCCCTGTTTAAAAAGTAAGCATAGAGACGACAGTTACATCAAGTTTTCACACGATATCGTTATATCTCGCATTATTTCAATCAACTGTCATCCGTTACTTTTAACCTGTGACCTTGCTTTCAACTATTGCAGCTGCCTTTGTCGATAGCCGACTTCCGTACCCGGTCATAGATGTACCGACACATACTCAACTGAATGGCACGGCCAAAATCACTTGCCACGTGTTCAACGCACAAGGTGGAGACATACCCAGGGTTTTCATATTCTTTCGTACCCACGACGACGGTTCAAGGGAGGAACTGGGACAGGTGACAGTGTCCGAAGGGACACCGAAAGGAGCTCCCCATGCAGAGCCGATCATCAGCGGGCGATCCTCCATCAAAATGAAGACAAACGATATTGCTCTTCTTGAAATTAGAGATGTCACCTGCGCCGATGAAGGAGAATATGGGTGTGAGATTGGGAATGAAAAGGCGAGTGCATTATTCATGGATGTTGTCGGTGAGTTTTTACGAGTTGATTTTATCATCTACTTTCAGATTGTACTGCTAAACGCTATGTTTTAGTACACCGGCCGATATGTGGAGATAAATAACCCCTTCCCCCACATTTTTTAAATTGCTTGCTTGTCACCTCCTGTCCATAAAATAAAAAAATATAGGTCCCAAATGCGCTCAGAATAGTTCCGCACCCTCACAAAAGAGCAAACCATGAAATGAAATTCTAATTGGAAGATGATCTGTGAAATGAGATAAAACAACCCAACCAATCGTCCAAATTGGCCCATAAGCTTTGGGTTGCGTAGGTTTTGAAAACAGGCCTGTTTTATTCAGGCCTGACGAGGAATGATCATTGATTTTCAAATTCGCAATTTAAAACAAAAATAGCAAAGCTAACTGCAGTCTTTTCATAGATAGATTATTTTTGAAGGATACACCACACTGTCGATGGATATCATATAAATTGATTAGCACTGAATACTGAATCCCTCCTATATTTCCCGGTGAATGAAATGTAATGAAACTGCGATATAGAGCCTTGTGATTATGGGTCTAAATGCGAAGGAGTGTAAACTACATGTATTTGAAATGCTAGAATGAAGAAGAGAGCATTTTCTGTTTCCCAGCTCCTCCAGACACGCCGGAGCTGACATGGGATCCGTCGGACATATATGCTGAAGAAATGGTCACGTTCATTTGCACGGCCAATGTTGGGCGTCCAGCCGGCAATCTCACAATTTTCCTGGATAACGGAACTCGAACAGACCTGAACTCGACAATGGAGGTTGCGCTTTCTGATGACGGTTGTACATATGTAGGAACAGCAACAGTTCAAGTTATGTTTCCAGCCAATGTCTCGGATACCAGAGTTGGCTGTGAGGTGATCGATCAAGAATGGTTGTTTATGAGTCTCGACCCCGTCGCTTATACACCTGATCTGGAAGTATTCCCAACTCGTGAGTATACAGTGCAAAATATTGGTTTAGCATTTATATACGAGTATCAGCTTGAATACATGTTCAGGATTCAACATGTTTAGATTTTCCACATATTTCTACACACATCACACGTTTTGGAAACTTTTCTGGCTGCATTTTGTCCCATAATCTGATGAAACCCCGAGCGGTTCATGTCCCCCGCCGTCGATACCATAGACAACATGAAAGTTTTATAGAATGTTGCATTTAAAATTGTACATTGAATGATGGGAGCTTTTGTTTGGCAGATAACTTTGCATTATCTGAGAATTGAAAAGAAATCCTTTGACAGGTTAAATCAGTTTTAATGACGAAATGGATCTGTTTCGAAATACGAGATAGTTTAACTTCTGAAATGTAAACGTTGTGAAAAATGGTAAATACAGCGATGTGTGATATGTGTAGATAATGTCTTGAAGGTTGCCAAAAAGAAGCAAATGCTATGCAGCCATTGCTACTATTATACCGAATGTCCGTTGGTGATATCGTTCTTCATTTATTGCAGTCACAAGCTTAGAATGGTCGAATCTGTGAACAAGGCCATGGTTACCATATTGGATTATACAGATGCATGAAAACAATCCCAGTCATCGTCTCACTCATATAAAACCACTGTCTAAAATTGAAGTCAATCGGACAATTGTTTTAGTTATTGCAGTGACTATAGCTTGTTTAACATGGCAGCGATATTGGATTAACCAGGTTGCCGAAAAGCCATCCTCTCGAAAACAATCCCAGTCATCCTCACACTCATAACAACCCACTGTCGAAGTTTGATGTTAATCGGACAAATCGTTTTTTAGCTATTGCAGTCACAAGGTTAGGTAGCATGGCTGAAAAGGGCCATGGCCTCAGCGGCGATACTGGATTACGCAGTTTGGCGGAAAACAATTCCAGACATCCTCTACGTCATACTAACCCACTGTCCAAGTTTGCTGTCAATCAGACAAATGATTTTGAGTTTCTGAAGTCACAAGCTTATGTAGCATGACTGAATATGGTCAAAGTCTCGGGGACCATGGTGGCCATATTGGATAACGCAGGTTGCCGAAAAGCAATCAAACCCATCCCCTCACTCATACCAACCCACAGTCTAAGTTTGATGTCAATCGGAAAAATAGTTTTAAGTTATCGCAGTCACAAGCAAAGTGTGATGAAACGACGGACTGATGGAATGACGGAACGACGGACGGAGCAAATCCCTAAGATAGGGCTTCGGTGTCCGGCGGGGGACAAACAATTTTAACATGTAAAGTGTTAACGTCCTAAACAATTAAATCTAAAGTGTACCGTAATATTTTACTATCTTCACTTTTGAAGCTTTGGTAAGGATATCTTACGTTTACTCAGAAATAACTCCTCTGTGTGTGGAAATAATGAAGCTTATATTTGTTTCAATCTAAACCTAAAATAAAATCACTTTTCTCCAAGTCAGCAAAGTAACGTTTCAGGCTCCAAATTCTTTCTAAAGACAATATGATACTAATGAATGTATGGTTGACAATAAAAGTACCCTTGACCTGGTATTTTGGGGGCGGCATTAACTGGAGGGATTCGCCTTCGTGACAAAACCAACATCTTTTTCGCAAATAATACTTGGAGAAGTTTGATAATTTGAGAGAAATGGGATGGGTTATGGTTTGAGATGTCACATTTTGTTACAAAAATAAATCTCTCATGTATATTTTTCAAACATGCCAGGTAAGATTTTTTTATCAACCCTAAATCTATTTCTGTGCAACTGTCATTTATAATTATTCTCCGCCTTAGCATCATTATGCAATGCCACACACACAATGGAGTTAAAGGTAACATTTGCTTTCCTGAATTTCACTTCATATTCAGTCGAATAGCATAGTGTTTTCGTCATGTGGCACAGACTCTCCATTGATATTCGTTAAACAGATGTCTATGCGCAATTAAGTTGAAAACATTTCTAAACTCAAGATATTATAATTAGCGACTGCATCAATGGAGCCCTATTAACCGTACGAGTATAATGCAAATCTAAAAAAAAATATGTTTCGTTTCCTGAAGGTTCCTGGTACGCCAAGGAAGAGCACTTTTGGATAGTTGTGGGCATGGCAATTGGAATCATCGTTATCTTGGTACTCGTGATAATAACGATATGTGCGATGGTGCGCAGGCGTGGTAAGTAACATCCATTTCTGAATCGTCTTCAATCTTCTATTGACATTTGCTATGTTGGTGTTGTGGCGGTAACATAGTTCATCATTTTCCAATATATGGAGATAGGGATATTATATCATCGCTCTGAAATATTTGTATCAGTTTCCGGCATCAGTTTCCACCACCCTGGTAATGTTGCGTTTAATTGGGCTTAATCGCAAATTCGTAACTAACATCGCGCTCTACGTGTCTATAGTGCGGGCCAGTCGATTCACGGTCTAAGTGTGCGATTTTGCGATGAAATATCGAAGTGGTGAGTGATAACAATTTTCGTCACTTTATAAGAATGTCTAGTCAATCCCACTATCGCGACGAGCCTTCACAGATATTTGTCTATCAGTTTAGCTATAAATCATTACATATTATATGTTATTAATCGATTGTTTTCGTATTGCCTTCGTATTGACCTGAGGGTCGCCGTATTGGCCCGAGGCCGCAGGCCGAGGGCCAATACGGCGACCCGAAGGTCAATACTAAGGCTATACGAAAACAATCGATTCATAATATTTTTATTAATTGACATTTACTGGCCGTGTTCTTGTTTTTCCGAGCTTGACTGGCAGCATCCGTTTCTTGATCTGTAACAGGTTTAAATCGTTTTAGATCGTCTCCACATATCTCCTCAAGCTCTAAAATTCCACCCACGAACCCTTGAATAATCGCGCTGAACAAACAACACTGCTGTCGTCTGTTTTTCCAGTCGTCGGTCCTTACTGCTAGTTACGGCTGCACTCGTTGGCCTCGGCCAATACAACATTCAACCCGGCCAATACAGCTTTCAACTCGGCCAATACAACTCGGCCAATACAAGTCGAGTTCGACATGACGTATGGACAGGCCGTTTTACACTGTATTCGGGTAATAACATACACAGTCAATTAATAAAATTGTAGTATTGCTTCACTTTCGCTAATACCGTTTCAAACATCAAGATCATGTAGTAAAAAACCGGAACTTAAACACGACCTTTCTAGCGAAATGAATGGATTTCCGCTATCTGTGTGCCAAATGATTCTCACCAAATAGGTTGGAATACTTTTTCCCTGTGAGTTCCAAAACCAATTACAATTTTGACAGTCTCAATTTGCAGCTAAGTAGTTTACAGCGCATTAGTCCATAAAGGAATATACGTATACGATGTTCCCCTGTTGGAACAAAACAAGCGAAACTCTAACAGTTAATAACCGTACATTATTATACATCTTTATGGAACATCCGAGGAGGTCATAACTGAATATCTGCCCAAACTTTACTAATAATTATTTCCATTGCCGCCGTTTTGGTCATTGAGAAGTCACTGTAATATCGCACACCGACAAGGCGAATCGACTGACCGCACTGTGTATCACGTGACAGCCAGGACTATTTGGCTTAATGGATATTTAGTACATTTCAATACTACCATATCATGAATATATACCCTTTAATGAATGTATACCCTTTAATGAATATAAACCCTTCAACGAATTTATACCCTTTAAATAATATAATCTTTCGGTGAATATATATCCTTTATGAATATAAAACCTTCAATGATTCATATCCTTTAATGAATATAAACGCTCAATGAATGTATATTCCTTATTGAATATATATTTTCTTCGGGTCTAAAAGGCACGTAGCTATTCACGCTCACACCCAAATGCCTATAATACGTTTGCCCTCATTTTCTATCAACTCTGACCCATATGTTCCCTTATTATTTCAGGATACAAATCTGTGTAATAGGAGATAGCAGACGGCAGAGTGCAATATTTAAAAGAGCTTCCATTCTAAATTAGTTTGTGTGGAAAAACGACCCCAGTGCAAACTCGGACTTTATGATCGAATGGTTAATTTGGTCAATGAAGAAACCTTAAATTTAGTCAGAGAAGTTGGAGTTCTTAATTTGACGCGTCCAGATCGATCATTCTGCAAAAATTCCAATTCTTTGTGAAATACTTTGTTCAAAATATATCACCTTTGAAAATAGTATGCATATGACCAAATGTTATATAAGTACAATGATTAATTGAAATCTGGGAATACCGACCCCTGGAAATACCGCAATCCCATCAAAACCGACCGAAATCTTTGAACCAGTTTTTATCCCACAGAGGGCCTGAAAATACCGTACATGTATGACAAGCAAATCCCTAAATCCTGCTAGATTTCTGGAGTAACTTTATCCTTTCCTTGCGTAACACACGTAACAAGTCAATTTATCTGTGTTGTAAACGTATATCACCACAATTTGCTGTGCTGTTGTCTATAATGATTAACTCGCTATATGTCATTTCATTTATTTGCATATAATTTTGAATGAGCTGATCTCAAGCAATCTAATAGCTGTATGCAGAAAATGAAGGGAGTGGTGGTACAATAATTTCGATTTTCTCCACAAGAGCTACTTTAAGAATCGAAAAAATGAACCATATTATAGAGATACCAAATATCCTTAATTTCTTGACTCCTTCAAGTGCAACAAAAGTCCTACGAGAACCGGAATACTTTTCAAACTAGAGCATAGTCTGAGGGATGCACACATTTGTTGAAAATGATCAGTAAGGCTGCTTACAAGATACCCCCCGTAAGGCATAGGTACATGTTGGTGGTTAACATTTCACGAGTAAGTTGAATGAGATTGCATCGGGTGGTGGTGGAAATGATCAGTAAGCATGCTTACAAGATACCCCCCGAATGCACATTTGATAGAAATTAACGAATGTTTGTAGCAGAATATAACTATACATGTTATAGTTGTTTACAGGTAAGTTCACTTAGATTGCGTTTGGTGGCGGCACGGTATGTAATTAGTTGACAAGGAGACCTCGCTCGATCGCGACTGCGGTTAACAGATTGTCTACGCATGTGTCGTGATGATACACAGAGGAGTTTGATGGATTGTTCTGAAAATTAAACATTTATAAACAATGTTGGTATTTATTATCAAATCAAACCTGCTATTGTTGCGCCATTATCTTCTTATAGAGATCCTACTGCAGACTAAAAGTTCTCACCCTCTGGAGCGCCAAACGCAATCCCAAGTGAGGTCTCATGGTATGGTAGCTGCATACCAAATTTGAGAGGAATCCAAGTAGTGGTTGTCAAGTTATACTCCGGAAAACCAAATGTTACAGACCAACGAGAAAGCTTTGGCCCTAGGTGGCGACACCTGTAGACATAAACGCGCAAAACGCAATCCCAAACAAGGTCTCATGGTATGGTAGCTAGATACAGAATTTGAGAAGAATCCTATTAGCTGTTGTCAAGTTATGCTCCGGAAACGAAATGTTACGGACCGACGAGAAAGTTTTTACCCTAGGTGGCGCCACCTGTAGACTCACATGCTCCAAAAGCAATCCCATGCAAGGTCTCATGGTATGGTAGCTGCATACCAAATTTGAAAGGAATCCAAGTAGCGGTTGTCAAGTTATGCTCCGGAAACGAAATGTTACGGGCCGAAGAGAAAGTTTTGACCATAGGTGGCGCCACCTGTGGACACACATGCGCCAAACGCAATCCCAAGAGAGGTCTCATGGTATGGTAGCTGCATACCAAATTTGAGAGGAATCCAAGTAGCGGTTCTCAAGTTAAGCTCCGGAAACCAAATGTTACGGACGGACGGACGTTGGTACGGATGGACGGAGGGCGCCACCTGTAGACTCACATGCGCCAAACGCAATCCCATGCAAGGTCTCATGGTATGGTAGCTGCATACCAAATTTGAGAGGAATCCAAGTAGCGGTTGTCAAGTTATGCTCCGGAAACGAAATGTTACGGGCCAATGAGAAAGTTTTGACCCTAGGTGGCGCCACCTGTAGACGCACATGCGCCAAATGCAATCCCAAGCGAGGTCTCGTGTTATAGTAGCTGCATACCAAATTTGAGAGGAATCCAAGTAGCGGTTGTCAAGTTATGCTCCGGAAACCAAATGTTACGGACGGACGGACGTACAGACGGACTGACGTACGGACGGACGGACGGACGTACGGACGGACGTACAGACGGACGGATGGACGGACAAGCTGAAACCAGTATACCGCCCCTACACTACGTGTACGGGGGGTATAATGAAGACGTGTAAAATAGATTTTATTCTTGGGGTCCTTCATCTTGAAAATATAACTTGATGAATTATGCAATACGCACCTTCATCGTTCACTTTCAAGCAGGTAAATACTTCTCGAACACATAGTTTACATGTCGTTGGATAATGAACAACGTACCAGACTGACACGACAGAGTCGAATATTTTTCACTTCCAACCCAACAAGTTCAGTAGACATTTTACTGTTCTTTTCCAATTGAACATACATTTTTCATTTAATAGTAGTTTACTGTGGCAATCTTCATGAAGGAAGTATAAGATAATCGCCGAGCTGACAATATTACACTCGGCAGGCGAAACAAATCTGTCATACAATTATAGTTATGATATGTGGTCCTTCTTAAATGTTGTGGTATATGACTGAAAATCTTAAAATGAGGTGACAATCAATGACAACGAATAACGTAGTTTATGGTATATGTCTCAATATTGTGAAAATGACATTTCAGTACGTTGTAATATATTATTAGCAATGACAATATATACTGATTGGTCGGTTTGGACTGCTGTTTGACAGCTGTTGCGGACATGTGTTCTTTCCAGTGTCCTTCTGTGGCAGCGCTTGGATTATATGTTTTTTTGATTTACTTCTTTCCTCTGGTCAAGAATCACGAGTTATTGCACCTTTCTCCTTCAGAATAAATGTTCTCCCCAAAGTAAGCATAACCCCAAAGATCCATGTTTTGATAATCACAAAGAAAACTACGCTTGTAATCCACATATGTTAAACTATATTTAGATAAACATAACACGGATAAGTTCTAGCAACTGGGGCTGCAGGGACTGAATATCTTAAAGAGACTTGTAACCCCTGAAATCTTATTTCCCCAATATATTCAGTATTTATCAACATGTCTGGTGCCTGGGAAAAAGACAATATATGTGATTTTTAGAGGATTACCTATTTTGTTGATCTATCTGAATCGGAAGACTTGCAAAGCTCCAAAACAAGTACTCATCAATTTATGTAAAATCCAAGGAATGCTAAATGCGAAACGAGCGCACATTTATCTTATAGTAGCTGTGTGTCGGACTCCCAACAACTGTGTCGGGTCTCACTGGCCGCTTCTCTTCAAACGCCGAGTCAAAAATAAAGATTTCTTGAGTAGAGTCCAAATTCATCACTACACATTCATTCTGCGAGATATCGAACACAACCTCTACCATATTATCCATTTAATTTTTATTTTTGTTTAGCAATGGATAATCGTTCAACTGACATTTACATTCGGCAACTGCCAGAGAATTATGATTATCATATATGTCGCCAAGAGATGTGGTTCTCTTTATGTGTTGTGGCATATATGATTAAAATGGGTTGACAGTGACAAAGGATATCGTGTTTTCATAGTATATTCCTCGATATTGTGAAATTGACATTTCAGTACGCTGTATTATTGAGTATAATTATAATATATACTGGTTGAACGGTTTGATCTGTCTGATTGACAGCTGTTGCGGACATATGTTCATTTTCACCTGTCTCATGTGGGCTCATGTATAATAGCAGATTTTAAAAAATCCAGGTTTTATTAATGAAAATGGAACATAACCTGCATGGAGATCCCCATATTTTTATTTTCATATCTTCGCTTATTTAGATAAACATAGAATGACTATTTGCGAATTTTAGTTAAATCCGTCGCCGAGTTCTATCAAAAGTATAATTGTTGCATGTGTACTAATCTATAACATTGGTCTTCATTTTGTTGGGGCAGGATATCATAACGTGATCTGGTAACCCGCTGGTGCCTATTTTCAATATGCTCAGTCTTCTCCAACATCGTCAGTACGTGAGAAAGGTTTTCAAACTTAGACAGATAAAAGCGATTTTGACGAATTAGATTATTCGAATATTTTCCGGGCAATGGACGTGCATTTCCTGAAGATTGCCTATTCTGTTGATCCCTGAATCGCAATCTATCACCAGATGTCTTGCAAAGCTCCAACGCATGTGCCCTATCCTAAATCTGGGCAAATCACAAAAGAACGCGAAAATCCGGGGCGACTTTTATCTTGATATACATATAGTGACGATGGCTGCGTTTTCGGCTCGTGGGAATATGGGTTTTTGTTTTTCAAATCGCGCGAGTCTTGTGTACAAGTGATTTATTGTCCTAGTGTTATATTGATCGTACTGAATTGAGGCCTACAGAACAAATTTCCACTACACTTATCGAACACAAACACTCCAATTACATTTATGAAGGACAAATCTGAGCTAGCCATCAGTATCAAATAAGTGACCGCCTCAAAGATATTAGCTCTGTCCAGCCCCAACAAGACATCACTGGTGATGACGCTGTAGAGTGCCTCTTCATTAACATTCCTTACTTTCATGGTCGTTGTAGCAGTTTCTGGGACATTGAAGTGGGACACTGGAAGTTGAGAACAAATGCTTTTCAAAGCCAAACCTCAGGTTATAGCCCTCAAAACCTAAACCCCAGCCACAGATGTGAGCAACTAGGCGATATATCATATCGACAAGGATTATTCACCGTAAGAGACAGAATCATCTGGCAATGACGTATGAATCAGAATGAGACAATATTCCGATTAGTGTGCCAGCAGGCATTTTGACGAGCACACCACGGCATTTTAGGCCAACAAATTATGTTTTTGATGTATAGCTGAGGAACAGTCAACAACCACAATGTGCCCATAAACTATCTTCAAATTAAAATAGACTATCTTCAAATTAGAATAGATAACAAGAGCCTCTCAATTAAGGAAAACTTGTTTTAATTCGCTATGACGTTTCCTGGATGTTGTGATATGACACAACAATAGTTCCGATGCTGAATGACTGCTGACTGTTCAAGCTTATAAATATAAGAAATCCTTTGGAAATAAAGAATTGTTCCAGGTGTATTCACAGAATCGATCTAGCCCACGAGAAAGGCTGGCATGTGTCCGAGTTTGACAATTTGGCTGATGCATTATCCAATTTGAAGTAACAGCGCCATTTCATATTTGAAGTTGTCAGAAATTCTACAGGAGGGAAGAGAGGATGTGTTGGTGTCTATCGTCATGAACAATAAATGCAAACCTGGTTTCAGATATATAGGCCTGTCTTGATAATATGTATTACTCGTCGATGGGTCCGCCTTTTCGATGAAGAAAATACATAACCATTTCATCAAAACGCGATTTTTTTCGGTAGAACATTGAATCGTTACCTATCACTTCTTTCCACAGAACCTATTTTTGCTGTGAAGTGTAAAAAGCTATGGCAATTTGACCCACAATCATAGCTGGCTAACTCCATGAAAGGAACGGTAGGACAAGTGTTTCAAAAATTCACACTCAGCTAAATTTTTGGTCAGATATTTTCTTCTTATTAGCAATAAAGACAAATACCACATTGTATACAAAACATCATATTTATTATCTGGCATAGCACCAAAGATCAATACTGTACGGAGGGTTGGGTGATAAAGAGAGTCGAATCTATTATTTACCTATAGATACAAATCAATATTGCTATGACGATACGCACACTAATGTTTACGTCTGGCAATGGATATCTTTTGCCTGATATACAACATCCAGCAAAATTATAAATACTTATAACCAATAAGGGATTCATGCGAAGCTATGACAACTTTGCTGCTCAAACCGATATTTCTTGACTTTTATCAGCACAATGTAGAAAATATATATTGCGATATTTGAAATGTGAATAAAAGAGGAAACAGCACTTTCCGCTTTCTCTTCTGGCTTGTTTTCCATTGACGATACAACTTGCAAATATAATAGCACGGCTGCCTTTAGGCTGTCAGACATATATAAAATTCATTAATCCGGCGATAGAAGTTAATTATAGCAGGTCCAATATAATTAAAAATAACATCTGGGAATTAAATGACAAATATGAACATCTGCGTTAGCAATACATGTATACCAGTCATACAAGGTTATCTGGTATCCTACAGAAAGCGAAAAGTAATACAGAATCAACAGAAATTTGAGAGCAAAGACACTCTAACCTGTAACACATGACCCACGTGACCTATTGTTAAGCGTTGGAAGAATCTCAGTGAAGCAAGTGCTATCAATGAAACTGTCAAGTTATTGAAATCGTAGTTATCTCCCGTTGCTAACATGGCACCAGACAACAACAGGTAGCATTTGTATACGAATCAATGACCTCGATCTCCAAGATTGTTGATGTTGAAAGTGATGGTTGGTATATGTCCGTTGCCGTGATCGTATACGTGAGTTTTTCTTTACCAAGTCTTTCTAAATTTCCTGAAGTCCATACTATACCCGTATCGCTGGTGATATAGAAATAACCCGGTTTGTCTCCAAACATGGTGTAGCGATACACGGATTGAGCGGAGTCGAGAACATCGTATGCAAACGGCGTAGCCACTATCGTGTATGGCGGGAACAAATCGTATACCGTGTGACTATACTTCTTCAATGCGAACTCGGGAGGATTGTCGTTAATGTCTTCCACAATGATGCCGACTTCCTGTGACGTATTGTAAGGTGGACTCCCAGTATCCATAGCTCGCACTTTGAAAAGAAAATAGAAATGGCCGACGTCTCGATCGATGCGGGTAATTGTACGTATGTTTCCTTCGCCGTCAACGGCGAAAGGAGCTGAAAAGAAACAATATCTTCATAAAAAAGATGGCCGACAGAGATTACATAACGACGGTGAAGGTGTATTTTGCGTGAGATATTATCCCTATTGTTTAATTCCGCACGCATGTTCATTACCCAATTGTGAAATGGTATTATTACTACTTTGAAAACATACTTCCACTAAAAGGCGGTTTGAACTCGCGCTATTAGTATAAAAATTATTCCACTCATGAGCGCCTTTAAAATCCTTATTTCGGATCAGGGCTCACAAGAGTAGCATTACCCCTTATTTTATTCAATGAAATGACTGAAATGTTGAACTGGTCTACATGATATAGTGATATCATCGAAGCATTTTATAACGATCCAAGCGCATGACCATATGGAACACCTACCGAGAAGACCTTGAACAGATGCACCGGTTACATTATCCAATCAAGTTTGTATCTTCCAGTTTTTCACGCAGGCCAATTGAAATTCCTGATTTGATTTTGAATATTTGAATTGACCAATCAAGTGGGCTAAAACTGGAAGATATCCCGTGATGCAGTTGTTTCTGGAAAACTTATTTACCAAGGGAGCGTTACTGAAGTCACCTACCTCCTCTTGAATCAATGGTAATAGTCATATTGCCCGGACTATTAGTGTCCTTATCTACAATGTTCAGCTTCCCAACCAAGGTACCAATAGGCACTTCCTCCTTCAGGTAGAAGATTGTCCTTCCAAGAAATTCCGGAGGGTAGTCGTTAAACCTCATTCCCGTTGATTTCACTATTACCCTGGTTTGGGCTCTCCTGGCTGGGTATCCCATGTCCATGATGGAGACCTTCAGTTCATATTCCTCTCGCCTCGGCTTGGAAAAGAAACTCTCCAGCAATGTTAGGCTTCCTACAAGACAAACCATACATGGATGATGGACAATATGACATGTGTTTGTAGAAATCTTTGGCAGCAAACATACAATTTATAAAATTATGACGACACTATAGACGATGCTGTCGAATAAATACGGCAAGTTGTCATGTTCCGATAGATCATGCTCGTGAAATGGCAATACCTGTCCTGACATTCAACCTAAATTTCCCGAACGGGTCATCTTCCATGACATACAGTAGATCATTATTAGGTTTGGTAGCATCAAGGTCGTAGGCGGTGACTTGTCCCACTTCGTACCCAGCTTTGGCCAAGTGACCCAGGGTGAAAATGAAGATGGGTTTGTCGAATTCCGGTTCGTGGTCGTTTTCATCCACCACGCTAATGACTAACTTGGCGCTCGTTGATAAGCCTCTTCCTCCTTTATCTGTTGCAATAATCTGAAAATAATCCATTTGCAATATATTTCAATCCTTCACGATAGAAACCCATCCAACCACGGATATGGTCTACAATATCCGTAGCTGTCGGTCAGACTTATAAAGCTTTAAAGAGGACGACAGATGTTCCATCTTGCGTGTAAGAGTCCCGAAACAGAGGAGAAATATAGATTGATGGGTAAAAACGATATGTCTAGACGGGTGACTTTTCAGTAATACAAATGCTTGAACAAAATAGCACCTTACACGAAAGACCGACTCGAGAGGCGAACGACATCAAAGAATATGAAGTACATGTACATGCCGTCATCGTGGTTCCAAGATCATCAAAAACACAGTCCCATTATTCCTACCGATTCTCATTTCAGAGTAATGATTGTTGAATACATTTTAATCGAGAGATACTTGAAAATACGTACTCAAAAAAGTGAATGCACCCGTTCTTACAGTACCAAGACTACGACAAGACTAACCCTTCGCAACACGCTGTATTAAAATTATAAAACTGGAGTATCATTCTTCATCTACCGATGAACTAATACCTGCTAACGAGCATGTTATTTCTCACCTAGACTTAGCCGCTGATAGCCTCGATATAACGGTATATAACAACGGCATGTCTAAATTACTACACGGTCAAATAAATGTCTTCACGATTGTTGTTGTTGTCGAAGAACAAACACGACGAATCTAAAAAATTATGGACGACAGAGTTGACGACGTCCGTTCAGCTGGGGCTTTGGATTTTTTGTGATATTTTTTTTTTTAGAAATATTTGTCTGTGGGGTCATATGACTTCTTGCCAGTACGCCGGTATAGTTTTTCACCACCCTTTTAATGTTGCGTTTAATTCAGGACACAAATCCATGTCACGGATGACAAATAGCAATATACTCTGCGAGATAACGGAGGATGCAGTGCACAATGACCAGCCTAAATTACATAACTTACCTCCAGGTCAAAAGAAGCCGTAGCCTCTCTATCAATCTCCCCAGACCCTGCTGTAGTTATTGTTCCAGTGACATTGTCGATGACGAAGAGTTTGCTCCCTTCCCCTCGGAGAGAGAGAACAACATCCCGGTTATCTTCACTGGAATCGAGGTCGACCACCGTGATATTTTTGTTCTCAAAGGAAAGCAATGATAATCGTTATTATTGGTATTAACGAAATAACTAAACAAAGCTACAATAGGATACCATCTTACTGAGAGATACATATCTGATAACTTCTCTGTCGAGCTATAAAGCAGTGATGAGTGCCATCGTGCGATGTGCGTCTAACGCCCAGGTAGCATAATTTATTGTTCACACGAATGTCATTTAACAGATAAAATTCCCCTTGAAATGATGACATCGCGTCGCCATTGTGCCGCTCGCGTGTACGGCATTCCATCAGTAAATACTTTCTGAAGCGGTTCTCAGAAAAAGTCGAATAGAGCAACGGCACGGGGTCACAATTGTTCTGTTTTCGCGGAATGCTTCAGACTTGTTTTCTCTTCCCGATACACATCATGGGCGTTGGTATCATAGCCGCCATGCTGATCCAGTTAATTGACTTCCAGCGTATACCAACTTCTACCGAAATTATGGTAAACCATTATGTGATTCTGCCAATCAGGTCAGCCTTAGCCGGCATACTATAGAATAGAGACAAAATCTCACTAGGATAATCTAATTTCAGGATGTACGAATACAGAAGAATAGGCACGTCGCAACATTCAATTGTGAATTGTGGCAGCTTGAATCTACTAAATTTGGTAGGGTAGACAACTGTGTAATGTGATACTGATAAGAGTTTAATACGTTTGAAGGTGTAATTCAGAAAGATGATTATTACCTTTGACACAGTGAAGCGAATTCAAATTTACTCAACGCATCTACCTTTAAGAAATGATGAGAATACCTACCACCTGAACTGTCTGTCTGCCTTTGGGGCTGTAGTTATCCTCAATAACATATCCATGATAATTGTTACCGGAAGTAAAGATAGGTGCGTTGTCGTTGACGTCTTCCAAGAATACGGTTATTATGGTAGAGGCTGTATAAGATGGCGTTCCGTTGTCTTTCGCAAAGATTATAAACACAAATTCCTCGTGACGTTCTCGGTCCAAATATTCTGATGTCTTTATGATTCCAGTGGTAGACGAGATGTCAAAGGGCACTGTAAAGATTGAAATATGGAATGTCAACCACCATTCAGCTATGTTTAGCTCGCCATTTATCATGATATATTCATTGTAGTCGTCTGAACCTTGGACTATAATCAATTTAAGAAATAATTGCTTGTTTACTGCGGTAACACAAGTAGGACAGATCGCGATGCAGTAGGATGAGTCTTCACGTTTGATCACTCAGGCCGCCTGATTGCATCGCGATCTATATTACTTGTTTTACCGCAATTATTTCTACTTTATTATACTACAAACGGCAGAATTGTCGAGACTGTTCGTGCAAAGTAATATTTTGTAAGTTACACGTTATCACCCCTACACCTGCCAAAAAATGTGTTGGTCCATCAATTAATCGGAGCAGACAACACCTGCAAGTCGCGTGACCGAAATCCGCACAAAGGGTACGAGTCCACATTATGACAGCTAGGGACATGCTAAAACGCTTTTAATGTTCAAAATGACGAGAAAACAACAATTACCAATGAATTTCAAGAATATTCCAAATATAGCTTGAAACGCGGATTTTAAAATACATTACTGTTAATCCATATCACTGTACTCAATGTACTTCATATGCAATGATCATATCGCAGTACACGGATTAGACTATCCCAAACTCTTGTAGAGTAAAACTGGGTGTGAAGAAAATCATGGCGTCAAACTATCCGCACCGAACCGCTTATCAAGTGACATCTATTGAAATTACAAGCTATCTTGGCTTCCTTCATTATATGTAATAATGTTATTTGATAAAAAACATGGGGTGTGGTAGAATTCCTGTTAAATAACGCACTTTAATTCATGAAGAAACATGAGACGAAGAGAAAATCGCTATCCTCCATATTTCCATTCATGCATACAGCAGACATGGCGTCTCCTGGCGTCTGCTGACTTCTTTAGCGAATTGGGACAATCGTTTTGATATCAAATTAGAGTTACATATATGCCAACCTTAAAATGTAGCAAAAACAAGACCAATTAACATGATTGAATGTGTACATATTCTATCCAATTTTACAATATCAATTAACAGATAATTATGATTGTGAACCTTATTTAACTAATGCTTACTTGTGGGATCTTCGGTGAAATATTCTATGGTCTGGCCCTTGTCAGGGTCAATGGCTGCCACCTTGCCAATGTACGTTCCAATCTTGGCATTCTCTCTTATTTCGTATTCTATAGATATATCCATTTTTGGCAGATGGTTCATCGCCACAGCGATCTTAACTTCCGTCTCAGCACTCAGTCTAGGGTCGCCAGTGTCATACGCCTCTACATGCAAAAGATAGTCCTCCATCAACGGCTCTCGTATTAGAGAGTCTGCCACCATGATGTCACCTGAAAAAGAAACAGCGGTAGACGCCGTTAACGTAAAGTTTATGGTTTGATGCAAGATTTTCCTTCACGTAATTTGCTGTCTGTTAAAATTCATCATCATACTGCTTTTTCACCTGCCACGGGACGTGTACAATTTCGGGGTTCATCTATTATTAGATTAGATTTTCATGGTGAAGCACAGATATTGTGCTGTATGAGTTCGACTCCCGCGCGGGACTGGATCATTCAGAACAAGTATTTGTGTTTTACCAAGAAAATCTTATCCTAAAAATAATTGGATATAAATCTAAACCGTTTTTAAATGGCATTGCTATATATCGAATATTTCTTGTTGTGGTATAACAAATAAATAACAGATTGAGGCAATATATCCAATAGCTTGCTACTATGAAACAAAACTGTATGTTCCCTGGGGAAAAAATGTCCGGAAATGTCCGAAACTTCACGATGAGGAAACATGTACTCTGGGGGGTATTTAACAAAACTCTTCCTTCACCCGATGGAATGTGCAATTCTGGAATATGTATTGGTCTGGACCTACCCGTGTCAACGTCGACAGAGAATTTTCCATAACCACCATCCTTCAGTAGATACATTACTCTGTTATTCCTTGTACTTTTGTCTATGTCAACAGCTTCAAACTTCCCAACTCTTTCTCCAACGGGAGTTGTGGGCCTTACGTAGTACGCTTCTGGTATACTGAATTCAGGTGCATTATCGTTCACGTCTTCAACGGTGATGATGAGGTCAGCTTCCGACGTGAGGCCCGGTCCGTCTTTGGCAATTACCTTACGGTTTGGAATATATAAATTGGTAAGATATTTAAGACACATACGTTCAAATACGAATTAAGATGAAACGCTAATAATACCCAGACGTCTTTGGCTTGGATCGTCTTTACGAAACGGGGAGAATTTCAAAGAGACGGTACATTGTGTGAGTTCCTTTAATAGTCATAATGAACACTGAGAAAATTAGCTGATCACAGAATTGTGAGATTTTTGTACTGTTGTCCCATTGATATGTACTGTAACAAAAGAACTCGTGTGCAAGAATCCCATCTACGATTTTTAGACCGACTCTCAGTGTTCATCCTCGGGAGAGAGGCATGCCGTATGTGTTAGGAAATCAATTATAGATGGATTAACCCTAGAGGCCGGGAATTGGGAGGGGAGCATGATGGGGCCATCATGACCCCCCTTCAAAATTCTGCACCATCTCCAGAACGACAAACAATTAGGAGCTGATACTTCATGACTTTATATTTTGTCATACGGGGTCATTTTGAGCCTATTTGCTTAACCCCGAGCAGAGGATCGTGGAAAAATTCAAGATGGCGTCCACGTGTGGTACCAAAAAAGTTATGTTTTCGTCATTTTTCTTTAAAATGGACAAAAGCTATTATATTTCACGTCAGGTTAATATTTGCTAATTTATCATGCAATTTTTGCGAATAAATTGAATAAATAGAAATTTCGAAAAATAGACCGAAAATGCCTTTTTTTTTAAATGACGTCACTGTGACGTCGTCATATCGGCCATCTTAGATTTTTTACATTTTCCGGTAGAGCTTGACCCAAGGGTACAGTGTGGTAAGTTTAAGCCCCATAACTCAAAAGCTAAGAAAAATGATTGGCCCTCAGACTTGGACAGGTTGGGTTGAACTTCCGTTTACATCTAAATCGGTGCATATTCAATAGCTCATTCTCATATATCATTAAAAACAAACAAAAACAAACAAATTTTGAGGCCATATGTTAATTTGCATTAATAACCATAGTCTTTACCTTTAGACGATATATACACATAACCTCACAATCAATGATGCCAGGTTTCCGAACACTGATTTCTCCATTGGATGGATCTATATAAAATGTATCGCTTCCTTGACCTTCCAAGCTGTACGTGATTCCCTGGTTGTCTGAAGATTTGTCGAAGTCTTTTGCGGATATAGGTGGGATCTTCAAATACAGAAACATATGGCAGTGCCAGTTAAATCCGACCAGAGAACTACACGAGTGGATATTCATATAATTTCTAGTTGGGCCCATATACACATCGAAGTCAATTAGGTTTGTTTTATGCATGTATAGACCAAGAGGGAAAATCAAGGTCAGCCGCTGTTCGTGGATGTACAACGTAGAAATCAGCAGTGGTTTCAGCAGCTTCACGAGTGGGCTATACATGGATGTTGCCTATA
Source organism: Hanleya hanleyi (assembly GCA_036873755.1). Lineage (NCBI taxonomy): Eukaryota > Metazoa > Mollusca > Polyplacophora > Lepidopleurida > Hanleyidae > Hanleya > Hanleya hanleyi. Next base: position 65,632 of record JAVTVY010027382.1, on the reverse strand, counting down.
ATATGACCTAATCGCATTCGGCTGTTCACACCTCAAGCGACATAGCTCATTAAAAACGTTTACACTCTTAAAATGATTCAGGGAAAATTATTTCTCCTGAAATTCACACCATATATCCACAACTAAATTTTTAGGGCTTTTAGACTGACATCCAGGACATATTCCATTTATTTAGTGGTGAAGTGGCTAAAATTCAGGAGATTGTCCCTGAATGCCAGGCTGAATCCCTGAAAATTGAGTTGTGGATGTATAACCTGAAATTTCACGAGAAATCCCTGAATCATTTTGAGAGTGTCGTACTTGGCTTCAAAGTTCGGTATGGATGGTAATAATGAGTGGATGGATTCACCCGATGATGTGCGATGGGCACTGGCATATGCACTTACAATTATGACTTCTTGGTCTGGGAGGTGTATCCAGTTGTCTTCCTTCACCATGCCCTTGTATCCTCGCTTCGATCCAAACACTGGTGCATTGTCGTTGACGTCGGTGATGAAGATTGTGACATCGGAGGAAACTGTGTGTTCCTGCTCTCCGTTATCCCGAATGGTCACCACAAATAAGTACTTTTCGGCGATCTCGCTATCCAAGGTTTCCGTCGTCGTGATCACGCCGTTGGTAGAATTGATTACAAAGGGAACTGGCAAGTGGAAATCGAATTGATTGATGGTGTGTTATAAAGAATCAAATTAAATCTCAAATTATCTAACGTTGCTATCTCTGCGGCCGGTTATGATGAGATAATCAGTGGATATTTGACATTGAAAAAGCGATCTGTAACTCCACACTATGGGGTCATTAACAATTCTAACGAGTTGGATCCCCTTCAGCCTACAGTTATTCAACACAGGCTGATATACCGAAGCTAGATCCGACCCACCACACCACCCTTTGCTATGATACATATCTTTGAAATTGTCCATTGATAAAACTTGAATATTTAAGTCCTACTTGTGATAAGATTTTAGGCAAAAATTGTCCATACTCCAATTGTTTATTTATATACTCGTGCCTTATTATCAAGGTTGTCTGTACTCCAGTTGTGTACATGCTGACACTACAGTTATCAAATATTTTTTGCAAGGCGATCGGTAAATACTATCCGAAACAGTTCCGTTAAAACTATAGGGTCAACATTGAATTTACGAGCGAATTATCTGGATATTTGATTTATGGATTTATAATGGTTTCAATCATAGTAGCTACGGTTAGAATAGGTGTCTTACTTTCTAAATCGCTCATTGTGAAGAACAACTTCTGTACTGGATCTACACCGATGTCAACGTCGTAGACGACGATCTCTCCGATGATGGCACCGACCGGAATTGTTTCAAGGACCGCGAATGATATCTCTTCGTCAACGATTGGTGGATGGTTCAAAGGAACGTAAATGTTGACAGTTGTATCGGCAGATAGTGGTGGATCGCCAGTGTCGGTTGCCTCCACAACAAGAGTGTAAATATCTTTCTGTGGCTCTGTCAGGAGCGAATTCGCCACCACAAGCTCCCCTGGGAAATGTAGAGAACAGCCAAAATTGACCATATATATATTCATGCCTGCATGTGCATCTCGTATTTTTATTCAGCCTGCATTCAATATAAATTTCATTAGTACACATGAACACACATTGCTTCAGCGAGTAACTGTACAACGAGTAACTGTAATTTAGATTGGAGAGATGTAAGATGTGAAAAGTTGACGTCTGGTGACTAAAAAACATTTTGCCAATTTGGAATTAGGGAGCATCACAACGAACTGCCATAATCGCGAAGCAATTGAATGGACACGATATCCTACCATATATATGATATAGCTGGTTAAAGCTCAAGTGACCCACACGCTCCTCAACCATGTCGAGCTGGGTGGTAGTTGCTACAATTCTCCCTATTTAGTGATTCGTTTAAAAGCAGGTTAAGCGGGTAAACTGGCAGGAAGTTGGAGGATACGCTCTATTGTATCTTATTACAGATAGGGGAAATTTGTAGTTGTACAAATTTACGACGTATGGCAAAATTGTGTCACTGCGTGAAATGGTCAAGTTTCCTATTGGAAACTGTAGCGACACAGTTCCCAATAGGTTTCCGGCGGGTTTCCGCAATTGGAAACTTGACCATTTCGCGCAGTGTGTGCTTGTTCATATCTAATCATGGGAGAACTGCGAAAACTTCTAGCTATACTTTGACGTATCGTGAAACAGGTACATGTGAGGAAATCGGATGTTAGGATATCGGGACCACCCGTTTTCGCGGTGTTGATCAAATTTAATTGCTCCCTACCTGTCTGAATATTGATAGCAAAGTCGCCTCGCGAGCCACCTTTGATGCTATATAATATTCGATTATTCCTCTTCCTGACGTCACTATCAAAAGCTTCCACCCGACCAATCGGTGTACCGATGGAGGAGGCGCGTGCAACTGGGAAAGAGTAGTTTTGTGCGAAAGTGGGCCGGTTGTCGTTCACGTCATTGACATAAATGATCAAGTTCTCCGTGGTCTCCAGACCGGCTCCTTGCTGGTCACCGGCGGTTATCTGCAATAAGATGGTGAAGTTTATCACATGTGTAAACGGAAATATATTTAATATCATCTTCAGGACGTCGGTTCTGCATTCAATCCAGTCAATCCAATTCAATCGCATATGATAGTTTATCTTATTGAGGACTGAGGCAACGTGGAGTACGATTGACAAGAAGTCGGCGTACTTTAACAAGTCATAAAACCTATACTGAAAAATCCCACTTCAATATCCTGACTTGAACCCTTAGACCCCCATTAAAAACTGTTTATATCATTCTTTCGTGAAAAACGTGACGAGGGAGAGCGCAGTTTTGTTAAATTCTGAACTCGGAAAATCCAACAAAAATGCTGTCCATACAACTGACACATACTGTATATATATGTACGCATCAACTGTTTCTAATCACAGATGGATTCTTCGTTATATAAATTTGGAAATGTATGATTTCATCGATGGTATTAACCAAAATATTATTTGTTTATCATCAAGTTGCATGCAGTCAAAGCGAGAATTGGCTCTCGCGCCTTCGGAATTTTCCGCTCTGTCCAAGGGGACCGTATATCATATTTTCGGCTTATACATTCTCTTTTTTTATATTACAATTTTGTACACGCAGTTGTTTTTATGTGATGCTCGCTCGGATAATAAACATTGTTTTTAGTATGCCTTACCTTGAGGTCGAAACGGCATTGTGTCTCACAATCTATACTCCCCCGACGTCTGACAGAAAGACCGGCTGTGACTGGATCAATTTTGAAGAGCTCACTACCTCTTCCTGTCATACTAAAACGGACCTCTCTATTAGCCGGTGTTTCGTCCCCATCACTCACCATTATGCGGGGTGCCTGTAAGTCCAGATTTCAATGGCAAGTGAATTAAGTCTCATACTTCTACCATTGTCGCAGAACTAGAGATTTTAAAGAAGCTACTTTATTAGTTACCTTTCTTCTCGATTTTCCATTGAGTTTAAGCTAAGTGAAGGAAATGCATAGAAGACCGCAATAATCGCTGCCACGATGTCATATATTACTATTTTCATTGGAAAGACCATGTGACGTTTACATATGAAATGCTCCTCAGTGAATGACGGTGATAAAACCGATATTTTTTCACTGCAAATCCCGCCAACTCAGATATTTCTTGAAGTTTACAAACTGAAATATCAGCCTCGAAAGAATAAGGATGTTTAATTGCATAGCAATGAATATTGACTGATGCAAATGTGCTCGCTATCTTATTTCGATATTTTTGAGGCATTTATAGCTCGAATTTTCTTTTGTGGCAAAAATATGACGCCAAAACCATTCTTGGTGCTTTCGAATCAAGCCTCCTAATATATTGTGTGGCAATATTATTTTGGTATGCGGTGACAAATATTTGCTGACGAGCAAATGCCTCAAACTACCAAAATAGGTCATGGGTATATTTTGATCATTCATATGTCCATCTTTATACAAATGAGCATGGTAATTCTTCGAGGTTGATATTTCAATAGGTATACTTCAAGGAAAATATGTTTTGGAGTGAAAAAAAAAATATCAGCTTGATCACCGTCACACACAACGGAGGTTTCTCGTATTAACCTCCCATATCGCATAATATACAAGCGTCTGGTCCGTCATTCAATATTCAGCCGTCGTCCATGAAAGAGTTTCCACGTCCATAATCCAAGGCCCTGAGGCGATTCAATTTCTCCAACCGAACAAAGCATGCCTTTTTTAGAACTGATACATGAAAATGGCTCCCACAATTCCAAAAAAGCAAACTGCTTTGTGCTTACCACTTTCACATGCATGTTCACCCTAGGATTCATGTTGTCTTCGTCCAAACTGGCCATATAACCCCCGATAGAGTTGAAAATCGGATAATAGTCATTTTCATCGAGAACCTGCACACGTACAGTCGTGGTCGCCATAAAAGGCGGAATACCATTGTCCGCTACCGACACAAGAAATTTGAAGTGATCGTCTTCCTCGAGATCTATCGACCCTGAAGCTCTGATTATTCCAGTGGCAGCATCCACAGAAAACGGAACTAGGGACAAAATTGAGTTAAGAAAAATGTGACTCAATTCCCCAACAGTCCACGGATGTTAACATATATAGCCCCTGACAATAAACCAGATACGAAATACATTATTTCAAACTGAATTATACGATGCGAAATGGAAATTACAAGCGTCTAGTCCGTCATTCAAAATCCAGCCGTCGTCCATTAGAGAATATCCGCGTCCATAATCCAAAGACCTATTTCATTTTCCATATAACAGTATTAGCACCAAATTCAAAAAGACAATCATAGTATACAAAAACATAGGCTTGTTTCCTGCAAGAGAGAAGCGGTCAACAGTTTTCAATGATGCCGGCAAGACATCATGATATTCCAAAAATATCAAATCCGTATCACTGATCAGTATTCTTAATCCACAATATTCTTTGTAAAGTCGTCATCTAAAGAATGATGTATCTCAGTCACGCTTTGATTGTGACTGTTCATATGAGTACCATGAGGTTCTTGAAGTACATGGGTTCATACGGCCCCTAGCCCCGGGTTAAGCGGAATTAGATGGTGTTATTGTGTTATCCGAAGTTTACCTTTCATAATATTACTTATGTGACATATTTCAAGTGTTATCCACAATCAGTCATGCTTTAATCGAATCATCTTTGGTTTCTTTTGCCTACAGAGAGGGGGTTTACCTCTAGAATCATTTATGTAGAAATGTAGAGTTTCAGATGGATTAAATGCCAGATCTGGATCGTCCGCTGTGATGTTTCCTATCACGTCTCCGAGATCACGGTTTTCGGGTGTCGTGAAGTTGTAATGTGGTGGCAGAACTGGCGGCTTGTTCAATGGTACATTCACCAGGACGGTAGTGACTGTCCAGAGTTGAGGTTCGCCGGTGTCGTAAACCTCCACGTTCAAATGGTACTGTTCCTTCATCGGCATAGTTGTTAGAGGCATGGTGGCCATAACATTGCCTGTTCAGAATGAAATATTTATTCGGGTGCGTAGAGTATGGATAAGCAGATAGATAACAGATTGCTCTATTATGGACATTTGCACAGCAGTGATACCAAAGTCCATATCTACACACTGACCATTGTATATTGAATAATTTGTATAGAAATTGTAATTTATTAGATGCATGTAGAGGTTCACCCTCATGGTAGGATTGTTTACTAGAATTGTTTTCTTTCAACGTTTTTACCTGTACTAATGTTAACTGCAAATTTCCCCTGTCCTCCGTCTTTAAGATAATATAAAATACGACTGTTTTTCTTGGTCCAGTCCCGATCCACTGCTGTAATTGTTCCCACTTTTGTACCGACCGGTGTTAGCCTCGGTGTGGTAAAGACGTGGGTTGGAGGTACCATCGGTGGATTATCGTTAACATCCTCCACCTCGATAATCACCTTCGCGCTGGACGATCGACCTTTACCACCTCTATCTGTAGCTGTCAGCTACAAAGAATGATAGGAAAAAAACATACTAACCAAAACCTACTAGACGGCAGGATTGGCGGAGCTAACTACACCAGGCACACATATTTCATCATTTATTTTATAACCGTGGTTGTGCGATACGAAGATGTTACAATTTTCTTCAAATCTTTGTTCCTGGTAGATTTTTGTGTAATGATTTAGGAATTTTGGTTATAAAATATGGAACCTACGTGTAGCCGGTGACAGAGTGGAAAGGACAACCTTGCCGTTTCACACATAAATGATTGGCTTCGAAACTTAACGGTCGCCTATCATACACAAGATAATGTTTGTAACACCAGAATATTCTACCCAGTAGCAATCATCAAAAACTGTCTTCGGTGATGTTGCAAAAATTCTACAACATGAGATTGATCTAATCAAAACCCCTCGGCTTTCCCCAAGTGATTGTGTCCCATGTATAGTGTGAATTGGGGAAGAGATAGTTCTCTGTGGGATGATCAAGATATACCGGTAGTTGGTTACATTCAGGCATATAGGACAGAAATAGAATAATTATATGTCTGTAAAGGGGCATAACTCTCTAAAATATAGGTCGAGGGGAGCCACTTTCGATAGGCGTCTGACTTAGCACTCTGTAAAATAATTACCGAGACGAATAAGCTGTACCGAACATGGATCTGCAGATTTAACTTGTACATTCAGCTACAGATAACAAAATTGGAGATTATTACATCTGAAAGGGGCATAACTCCATAAACTGAGGCGAGAAATCCTTTGTTGGCTTGTAGAATACAACAATATAAATAAGTTTCCAAAATATAGTAGCTATACCAAACACAGTTCTGCAGACATAGTTGGTTACATTCAGGCATATAGGACAGAAATAGAAATTAATTTATCAGTAAAGGGGCATAACTCTGTAAAGTATGGGCCACTTTCGATAGGCGTCGGACTTAGCACTACTGTAAAATAAGAACCGAGACGAATAAGCTGTACTGAACACGGATCTGCAGATATAACTTGTACATTCAACTACAGATAACAAAATCGAAGATTATTACATCCGAAAGAGGCATAACTCCATAAGCCGAGGCGAGTAATCCTTTGTTGGCTTGTAGAATACAACAATATAAATAAGTTTCCAAAATATAGTAGCTATACCAAACACAGTTCTGCAGATATAGTTGGTTATATTCAGGCATATAGGACAGAAATAGAAATTAATATATCTGTAAAGGGGCAGAACTCTGTAAAATATGGGCCGAGGGATGCCACTTTCAATAGGCGTCTGACTTAGCACTAGATAAATAAGTGTAGAAAATTTGGTAGTTATATCTCAAGCGGTTTTGCCTAAAATGCGTTAACGGACGGACGTACATGGCAACGACAATACCCCGAGGCCAAAATGGCCGAGGGGTAAAAACTGGTGCTTATACCGAACTGAGGAATGTGGAGGTCAATAATTGTAATATTGATATATTGCTATAGACTCGTGCGTATAATCTACAATGATACTACAGCTGATCCGAGCTTCTCCTCGTGAATGCAGTTCAATGCACGAGCTTTCCATTCCCTTGTCTGGGTCTTTATCAAGTGAATAGAAAGTAATTCGGAAATGTAACGTACAAGTGTTGAACATATTCTGTTGTATTCCATCTATGTACTTGATATGTTCCATACATGTACATCCTCAATTTAAAATTAATTTCTCTTGACTTGCACCTCTGTTGACTTTGCAAGAGGAGCAAAAGCTCTTGTGTAAAAATTGCGTTTACGTGGAGAAGCTTATAATTTGAAGCGTTAATTCTAAGATCGATTTGTGTTATTCAGTAATCACACACCTATTCTGAGTAGAAGAATAAACACACACACACGCATTACCTGTAGGATGTAACGGCATTGTGTTTCGCAATCTATACCACGGTATTTAGCGCGGATTTGCGCTGTCATGGCATCGATATTAAACGATTCAGCTCCCATTCCAGTCAAACTAAAACGTATATTTCGGTTTTCTCTCGATCTATCATCGTCATGGACTACAAGTGCCGGTAACTGGAAGTTAAAAAAAAACGAATAGCCAAATTATATTGAACGCGTGAATAGAAAATTGATATTTCATCGGGGAAGAGAATCGGAATCGGAATCTTTATTTCCTATAGGAGAAAAGAAAAACAATAACACAATAATTTAAATGATTGGATGGAACAATTTACAAGCAATACGGTAACACAATCAGTTTGATAAATGGAAGGAGTTTGCAAACAAAAGTTAATAAAACTAAGATCTTTGTTTACTTTAAAATTCCATGAAAATATTAGATCATTAAAGTAAGTATAAACTGCATAAAAAAAATCTTATCCAAGTATCGGCTAGAATTCGCTATTCGCCTTGCTCTCACGTCCACATTACATTTAACGAAGAGGATAATCTCGCGACCGGGAGGTACAATAACTGAAGTTAGAATGCTGTTTTACTCACAAGATCCACCTCTTGTATACCCACGGACAGAGTATCATCCTCTATCACCCTGCCCTTGTACCCCTTGGAGGACTGAAATCGAGGAGTGTTGTCATTTACGTCACCGACGTCGATTTTTACCGTTGTCGTCGCAGTGAACGGCGGAACACCGTTGTCTTCTACGTAGACTCTAAATGCATACTTTCCCGTTGTTTCCCGGTCCAAGTTTTCGCTTGTTATGATTATGCCAGAGAGAGAATCTATCTTAAACGGCACTGTTGAAAACAGTAATATTTGGTGAACGGGTGATTGACACACTCTAGGAACCCTACACTCCAATCTAATGAACTATCTATATAAAAGCTGATGACATCTCTAAGTTTAATTTAAGTAATGCGCGAATCACACGTGCATTTCAACACTCACAATTATAACAACATGCAATATGAAGGCACCATGTACATATTTACAGAACATAGATGATTCAGAACTGATTATTTCCATCAGTTTTCAAGTGAGAAACGCCAAAAGGTTTCACCTGTGTATATTGCACAAATTAACTTACAGGACACGCTCTGCGAACACAATTTAATATTGCGTATCATTACGGCCTCCTGCATACGTAAAGCCTAACCGCTTTCTTGATGAGACATGTATCGTTTCTAAGCCAATATCGATAGAGATATGACCTCAACAGGAAGAGAAAAAATGCAGTGAATATAAAAATATTTCAACTACATGTATACCTGTGGAATCTTCTCTCCAGTACTTCAGCCTTTGAATGTCATCCACGTCAACATCGTAATCGTCCGCAGCAACCTGACCGGCTTCAGAGCCGACCGGCACATCTTCGTCTACGCTGAACACGTACTGGGACTGCAGAAGTGGGGCGTGGTTTTTGGGCACGAATACCTTTACTTCGGTCATGGCAGACAACTGGGGGTTCCCTGTATCAACCGCCTCCAGCTGTATGAAATATTCTTCAGTGTGCGGCTCGCGCAGTAAAGAGTCAGCCACCCGGATTTCACCTTAAAAACAAAATACAATACACCACAAATGTGGTAAGTTCTCAGCTCAGTTAAATTTGAAAACATATGTCATGAAACTACTTGTTTATACTTCATAAATACACTTTTTTCTTTGCTCAATACACTTCATTATCCCATCATATTCGTCAACATGTGCAAAGACACAACAGTTTACTTCTTGACTAACACTCAGTTCCACCTCACTATCAGGTGCCACATGTAAATGCCTTGGTTACGGTCCACTACTGTTATATAAACAAGATAGAAGATTAGTCATCACCATATTGAAAACTTTGATTCATATCAATATTTCCAACTGTTATGCTTACCAGTCATCATGTCGATTTCAAAATCGCCTTTGGATCCGTATTTGATGTGGTACAGAACTCTGTTATTTTTAGCCGTGGCGTCTTGATCGCGGGCTTTGACCACGCCCACGTCAACCCCGACGGGCAGATTTCGGCTAATTCTGAAGTCATATTCCTGAACGAATCTCGGGGCATTATCGTTGACATCCTGCACGAGAATAGTGAAATTGGTTCTCCTCTGTAACCCAGTGCCATTTCTATCAGTGGCGACAACCTAAAGCCGAAAAAAGTCAGATACAATATTTACAATCAAAATTGATTGCGAGTTTCATAATGTCATCAGCTTTATGATCTACATGTAGCTCTCTAGATTTGTATATAATACCGCTTATGTCGGTGCTAGGGGCCGTGTGGTCATGTCATCCAAGTTTGCACATAAACAGGTACAATAAAAGCGTACCTGAGATATATCAACACATATCACGAATCGTTAGATTCTTGGTATGTGCTTTAGAATAGGTTAACCGGAAGACTATACTGTGAAGTCATGTGGCTCTGTCAGTATGTCGGCACCTCTTCCCACTTCCCTTATATGTGTTGTAATTCTAAGAAGGCAAATCGGTTTAAAATTGCAATTTATTCATACCCATGTCCACGTGACACACATACTCGGAAAATCTCGCAAAACGATCCATCCATAAGGGAACTGGTTCAGTACCCCTCCCTGCCTTTCAAGCAATTGCCTCGTGTTAACGTTTCTTGACTTATAAGGAATGCCTGAAACGATTGAAACCCTTCATTCCAAAAGATATGTCAGATACTTTCCATGGATGTCAGAAATGCAGCATACTTTTCCATCGTATCAGTCAGAAATCTTTTACTTAATTGCAGCCTTACGCATATAAGGATTTAGACGTTGGCAACTTTTTCGAATAATGTCTTATGAAATCTAAAATGCAGCAATGGATAAGGGCTTGATACGCATAAAGTCGGTCGTCATCTGAGCCAACAACACATTATTCCCCCTTCAGTTTGTATGAGTTTGAAACTCCCAGTGTAATATCCTATGAGTGCAGTGGGCCGAAAAACCTTGTGCGCATGCGCATTCAGTGTTTATAGATTTCGATCGACAAAGAAAGCCTCTATCTGCACACGAAAGACATGGAAAATGGAGACATCCAGTATATCTTATGAAAGAATGAACATTTTAGATGCTCAGCTATTTGACAAAAAAAACACACGGTACAACGTATTTAGCAGCTGTCATCCAAGTTGCCACATGAACAGGTACAATAAAAGCGTACCTGAGATACAACACATATCACGAATCGTTAGATTCTTGGTATGTGCTTTAGAATAAGTTAACCAGAAGGCTATTCTGTGCAGTCATGTGACGCAGTCAGTATGTCGGCACCTCTTCCCACTTCCCTTATATGTGTTGTAATTTTTCCTGTATATGGCGAGATTCTGCTGGTGGACGTTTCGTCCCCGAGGCCCGCCCCCTGTACAGACCTTTTGGTCTTTGATATATGTTGGCACTTGTGGGAAGTTGATGCTGGGTCGACATCGGGCATTACAGACTAGTCTTTTGTGTTAAATGCCGTCATTTACATCTGACGACAATACAGCTCACCAATCTCCAATGTACGAGTTGTCACAGCGAAACAGCTTACCAATTACCAGTATACGAGTTGTCCGAGCATTTCCATCATAGCTCTCTAGATTTGTATCTAATACCGCTTATGCCGGTGCTAGGGGCCGTGTGGCCATATCATCCAAGTTGCCACATGAACAGGTACAATAAAAGCGTACCTGAGATACAACACATATCACGAATCGTTAGATTCTTGGTATGTGCTTTAGAATAGGTTAACCAGAAGACTATTCTGTGAAGTCATGTGACGCAGTCAGTATGTCGGCACCTCTTCCCACTTCCCTTATATGTGTTGTAATTTTTCCTGTATATGGCGAGATTCTGCTGGTGGACGTTTCGTCCCCGAGGCCCGCCCCCTGTACAGACCTTTTGGTCTTTGATATATGTTGGCACTTGTGGGAAGTTGATGCTGGGTCGACATCGGGCATTACAGACTAGTCTTTTGTGTTAAATGCCGTCATTTACATCTGACGACAATACAGCTCACCAATCTCCAATGTACGAGTTGTCACAGCGAAACAGCTCACCAATTACCAGTATACGAGTTGTCCGAGCATTTCCATCATAGCTCTCTAGATTTGTATCTAATACCGCTTATGCCGGTGCTAGGGGCCGTGTGGTCATATCATCCAAGTTGCCACATGAACAGGTACAATAAAAGCGTACCTGAGATACAACACATATCACGAATCGTTAGATTCTTGGTATGTGCTTTAGAATAAGTTAACCAGAAGGCTATTCTGTGCAGTCATGTGACGCAGTCAGTATGTCGGCACCTCTTCCCACTTCCCTTATATGTGTTGTAATTTTTTCCTGTATATGGCGAGATTCTGCTGGTGGACGTTTCGTCCCCGAGGCCCGCCCCCTGTACAGACCTTTTGGTCTTTGATATATGTTGGCACTTGTGGGAAGTTGATGCTGGATCGACATCGGGCATTACAGACTAGTCTTTTATGTTAAATGCCGTCATTTACATCTGACGACAATACAGCTCACCAATCTCCAATGTACGAGTTGTCACAGCGAAACAGCTTACCAATTACCAGTATACGAGTTGTCCGAGCATTTCTATCATAGCTCTCTAGATTTGTATCTAATACCGCTTATGCCGGTGCTAGGGGCCGTGTGGCCATATCATCCAAGTTGCCACATGAACAGGTACAATAAAAGCGTACCTGAGATACAACACATATCACGAATCGTTAGATTCTTGGTATGTGCTTTAGAATAAGTTAACCAGAAGGCTATTCTGTGCAGTCATGTGACGCAGTCAGTATGTCGGCACCTCTTCCCACTTCCCTTATATGTGTTGTAATTCTGAGCCCACGCATCTCAGTTTTGTAACGGACGAAGACGATTGCCCACGAGTCATGCGCAAAAAAGCTGCGCACCGCGTTTTAACCCCAATGATACCATCTGATACCCTGAGACTGTTCCATTTCATGTAGATCACTCTGTTCAATCAACGCCCATTACGCCGCTCCCGATTTGATAATCGCAATGAGTTTTACACATTAATTATCTCATCAATATTAGAAATTCTTTTCACCAGGCTGCCCGGTATTACTTACTTCCAGATTAAATCTGCACTGATCTTCACAGTTCACAGTCCCACTTTGCTGTAGTTCAATGGCTCCAGTATTTGAGTTTATCTGGAAAAGTTCACTTCCTGGACCAGACATGCTATACCGGACGTTGCGATTTTCTTTCGTCTTGTCCAGATCGATCGCCAAGATGGGAGGGAACTGAAAAGAGTAAGACAACAAAAATCACAGATTCACATAATGTTCTAATAAAACTGACATTTTCCACCTTAAAACTATTAAGATTGTTCCACTGCATGAGAGAACCTTATATTGAGTTTCTGTTCCACTCAACTTTTTTCACTAAATCACACGAAAACGTGTACATGTGAACTCATTATATGTCAGTAGCTTTTTGTACACGGAAATAAAGACATTAACATTAAATGGGACATAATAAGATTTTATAACTGGAAAAGACAGAGATTTGGCTAGGAGCCATCACGATCGGGTTAGTGACATGTCACTGTAAAGCGGTATTCAAAGGCCACCTCTCAGATGGTCAGCTACAACATACCACCAAACACTTCAAATATAGACCATCAGCGCTACTGACGGCTGGCCATTCAACGATATATCTGAAGCATTAATTTAGATATAGATTGTCATAGAGACGACTAACTAGACGCCAACCTTCGTGAAGATTAAATAAGCCTTCCTATGACAGGTCATGCCTGCTAAAATTCTTCTCGTTGAACAATTATCAATGTGTTGGAATTTCAATATATTGAATTGGAGCGATATGCAAGCGGTGAGAAAAATTGACGTCTGGCGACTGAAGAGCAACCATATGACTCGACAGGAAAGAATTCGGACGCAGTGTTAGTATCTCAGCCGCGCTTTTATTTCGCCTGTTCATGTGGAGACTATGAAGTATCCACACGGTCCCTAGCACCGGCTTAGGCGGAATGAGATACGCTAGCTCGGGAGCTGTGATAACATATCAGCTCAAACAACTCATCTGATGATAAGGGATAAGCATCATGGACGTCTGATGGATTAAACGCCTTAACATGGTGAAACCTGGTAAATACAAGAATACTTAGCAAAACTAACCTGTAAAATCCAACGTCGTACGGCTTAAATTTCTCACCGAAACAATAAACCTACATATATTTGTCGAGTGACATGTACAGAGGGCGGATAGACCAATAATAAGCGCCGAATTTCAATGTATTGCAAATGAGGTATCAATACAATGAAAATCAACCAATCGTAAGCAAATGTAATATCAATGTACTGAAATCTGCCATTTTCAATGTATTGAAACTCACCCAATGAAACGAGTTTTTTATGGCTTGTCATTCTACTTTTTGTGTCCGCTCGATCAGCGAGGCTGGACTGATACAGTAATCGAGCTATTGGGATCCTACTGAACCAATATATATCAACGAAGTACAGATATTGCAACAAATGATATAAATGTTTTCCTTTTTATCTCGCTTAAGTTAATGCTGTGGGGTAGCTCACATAACGAGACCGAGAGTCTCCATTCTCGCGGAAATGCATACGACATTAGGGACAAATAAAATGGCTGGGCAATTCAACGTCACAACTTTAACTGTACTGAACACGCTTAACGTATCAGGGCCAAGAATCAAGAACGGCTACCTTCTATGGGAGTTGCTTCGTTTCATTTCCAGATTCACTCACCTTGCAACAATTCAACGCGATGAAAAACACGGATATCTATTGTCGAAGTGCTTGCAATAAATCAATACCTATTTAATACATGACCAAAATTTGATAAAACTGTGGTGAGAATGAAAATAAAAAAAGACAAACTCACACTAAAAGCTGTCACATTCCAATTTCCCATTCTATATTTGAAGATAGGGATAACATGTCACCTTCATTCTAAATTAGCCTGGCGCATATTTCGGGGCCACAACACGTGCACCTGGCTCTGTAACAAAGGTTGTCAGTGGCTCATTTTCAATGTGTTGATATAAACAGGTGTTGGATTGGTCGATTTTAATTTCAATACATTGAAATTTGAGGCTTATGATTGATTGTTTTTTGACTGGTGAATGCAATCAATTTTGCGGTAAATAGAGTCATTCACTACCGAGAGCGTCATAGCTGCCTACCCTATCATCATCGAGTGTGTGCCAAATGACATATTTGGGAAAAGAATATATTCGACGTGGAGAATTTCTGACCCATTAAAATTTGACTGAGATTATAAACTATCAAAACATCAATTCAACTCAGTTCAGTTCGAATACTTGATAGTTTAGCGAAACCGAAGGCCAATCCATTAACGGTGTCCGAAGTATCTTCCAGAATTCATATTTGAATGCCAGGATTGGCTCTCTGACACACTAAATTTATAAGGTTGAGTGCATCTGTGGAGCGTATGGTGGGTTAGCTGAAAAGGCTGAGAATAGAAATGAAAAAGTGACAAAAAATACTTCGTTTTCTCTTACCACATTCACTTCTGTCTCGTAGATTTTGCTGTTGTCGTTCTCCGTTATTGTAGCAGTGTAACCATTTTTAGATGCAAATACAGGATAATTGTCGTTTTGGTCTAAGATTTTAACAACGACCATGGTAGTGGCAGTAAAAGGCGGTGCTCCATTATCTTCAATGAAGACGGCGAAATTGAAAACGTCATCTTCTTCCCTGTCTAATACTCTAGTCGTTGTTATGACCCCTTTATTTCTATCCACGACGAAGGGAACTGTAATGAAGGACATAAATTACGGTGGAAAAACAACTACCTTGATAACATGAAGATATTAATCAAGCGGGTAAGATAACCACATTCAAAGTAAATAGATATATGCATTGAGTGTAATGGTCTAGTTGCAACATTTAATGGAAAGGATAGAATATACCTAGTGCTTTGTAAGCTCAAAAACTTGTCATTGGGTTAAGAGCTATTACAGGGCTCGGACAGACTGCTGCAGGCATTGAGTAATATTAATCCTTCAAGATGTCGAAGTATGTATGAGATATATTCAGATTTGTCGCCATACAGCCATGTCAAGAGGTAACAATCTCTGAAATTCAATACAATTGAGGACAGATACAATTACGCCTGCAGTAATTCAAGGAATGTGAAGTTTATCTTCTTTCAACAGAAGTATTTGTCATTTTACCGATTATCATATTTTAACCATACAAATAAAAGCAGGTGGAAATTACCTGAGTCTTTTATCGTGTAATGTAGTCTCTCCTTTGACGTATCAGTTACATCTGGGTCATAGGCAGAGACGTTACCGACGTCAATTCCGCCATTTTGATTCTCAGCAATAGAGAAGTTGAATGCTGGCGCCACCTGTGGGGGACTGTTCAGGGGAACGTCGATCATGACCGTTGTAACTGCCGATAGCTGTGGATCGCCCGTATCGTAAGCCTCAACGGTAAGGTTATACATGTCTTTCATTGGTGGTGTAGTTAGAGGACTTATCACAGTGATGACACCTACGATAAATAAACTACCATTTATATTGTGTATTTTGAGAGTCTCTTAAAATTGTTACTGAAAAAGCAACACTACATGTACTATCCATATAAACAATGAAACTTGAATCCAATACGAATGCAAAATTCCACGAAATAAGATGGGAAATCATTCATGTGGATATTTTCCACCCGATACAGGCAAGTATTTGCCATTTGTTAACTCAGTATGTTTGATTTTCATGTCTGTTACACCAAGCAAACAAGCATATATTTGTACCGGTTTGAACATCGAGAAGACAACTGCCGTATAACGATTCTGAATCGATAGACACGTGTTTTAAAAACATAAGCTTCTACATTGCTTCGTGTTAACTTCAATACAGTTCAAGTCAAATACCATTGAAGCTACTGGAAACGAATACTGAAATTCACGACTGTAATATATAGAGGATATCAACTGTTTCTTGACGAATACCATAAATATTTCATCAAATGCCAATTTTCTCACCCCACGAGATGAAATATTTATTGTATTCGTCAAGAAACAGCTGATTTTCTTTTTATTATATACTTCTGTTGTACTACTTTATTCTGGATTTTTCAAAGCATTAAAATAATTCAGATTTTGTAAGGCTTTTCGACTGAAGTTACATTGAAAGATTGATTATTTTCACTCTGACGTCACTCGCGGACTACTTTGCTGTCAACAAATCGCACGTGCTGCAACGAATTTCTTTCAGTCGGGCATCCGGCAATTCTAGTATCAATGACATCCAGAACATCTGAATAATTTTATTAGCTTTCCCAAATGAACGATTTTCATGCCGACCCGTCAGCCAACTCCCCTCCGCCGCGCCTCCCACCGCCACCCCCCCCCCCTCCCACCCGCAACCGTTCGGCTTCGATTTCAAAAGTCTTCTGAAGTCTATTATCAGTTACTGGAAAACAGCCATATCGTGGAGAATGTATTACCGCGGACCGTGCACCGGGATTCGTGGCTAATTCTTTAACATTAAGTTACCGGACTTGTCATTATAGACGGAGATCTAGTAGAGTAGGGGTATGTAGATCGATGTAGGGCGTATAGAAAGCATTTTTATGACATCTACTGTTATTGTTGTGTATGAAAAGGTGGGGTGGGACATATTTTGTTTCTTGCAAAAAAAAAAATAATAATCACAACAACAACAAAATCGACGAAGACACCCCCTGCCAACCAAGTGACTGTGGGTTCAACACGGTTTTTGTCTACAGTCTTTGAACAGAATATTCTCATTTCAAATAAAATCTGCATTCGCCCTTGATTCCGTTGTCTACCCAAATAGCACAATTTTGATTTCGATAAGTTATAGCCATATTTAGATTTACCGGTCGTGCGTGGTTGTTGTGTGAAGCTTCGACGGTGTTGTGGGCCTACCGAGTTATCATTGTAATTTCGTCCGGTTTTGAATGAATACTCACCGACAAGAGTTCACTGTCGTTGAATTACGTTGCTTTTCATGTTTTCTCATCAACTTTGGTGCGACATTTTCATGATATGACCCCAATTTCGAGCCTTCAACTGACCAATGTGTTTTATTTTCCGCGCTAGTTCGTGTTGCAGTCTGCACTGCTTCGGCCCTGCAGTCACTGTCGCTATACCCATGATACATGTGCTTGTATAGGTGCACGCGTACGTGACGAGTCGGTCTCATTGTCGCCACTCCGTGTATTTCTTATTCATTTTATGCCTATGTGTGTTTTATTTCCTGTCATAATCTGGTCATCATAAGGCATAATAACATACAAATCCTTTCCAAATATTTAGCTTGTTTTCCTTTGGCGCATAAACCTAGTGGAGGTTCGGTCAATTGCCTTATCACTGTGACCACGGTGACATGTATTTGTGCGCTGTGGCGTCATTTGTCATATCATCACAGTGATGATATATTTGATATCTTCACTGTGAAAATATCGCTTTTATTCGATTGATAATTTTCACTATCTCATCACCAAGTATATAATAAAAGGATTGATAACATGGTTGAGAAGAGTTGAGGATTGATTGCCTTGATGTAATTACCAGTGTTAATGTTCACTGCAAATCGTCCCGACCCGCCACCACTGGTCAAGCTGTAGTGAACACGGCTATTCTTGGGTGTGGCATCTCGATCATTGGCTATCACCTGTCCTGCTATAGCACCAACAGCCGTGAGTCGACCGACAGCTAAATGGTATTCATCCTGCAACTCTGGAGCGTTGTCGTTCAGATCTTCCACCTTTATGGTGAGTTTGGCTGTCCCTTGTAGTCCTTTTCCGGCTTTGTCAGTTGCAATTATCTGAAGATGTGCAGTAATTATCAATGAATAAAACCGATACTGGAATCGATCGATAGCAGCAATAACATAAAACAAATCGAAGAAATGGGACTTTGTCTATCCTCTATTGTGGTTCATAATGTTGGACAAACTATAGACAAACTACTAAAACCGATATTTTCATTTTTCGGCTGCTACAGAAACTACATCGATGAGGAATCGATCATACAGCGTATTTGTCGTCATGATATTCACGGAAGTAATAATGTAGAGCCCCGATGTAACCCAATGATATTCTAACTTACCTTTAGATCGTACTGCAATGTTTCTTCGCAGTCCACTGTCCCAGGCTCTTGTACCGTTATTTCTCCAGATTTGACATCTATATGAAAAATCTCATGACCTTCTCCTTCTAGCTTATATCTTACGGCACGGTTCTCAGCAGTTCTGTCTTTGTCTGTGACTTCTATTTGTGGAAACTACAAGAACACAGCAAAAGTACAAACTGTTATGAAGATGGGGCCAACGGAATATATATTTAACGATTTATATGGATTATTTCTGTTATATGATTAACTCTGAAATATTTACTCGTCATTTCTCTTCCAATCGAATACTTTGTATGTGGGAGTTGCACGACTTACCAATATCACCCGCTGATGTTGAATGTGTGAATTGTCATCTTCGATGACTGTCGCCTCGTATTCCTTCGACTCGAAGACTGGCACGTGATCATTGACATCCAACACAGTAATGGTCGCCGTCGTTGTCGCGGTGTATGATGGGATACCATTATCGTTGATAAATACTTTGAACACGTAGTTATCTGACATCTCGCGATCCAGAGAGACTGTTGTAAATATCTCTCCTGTTGTTGTCTTCATTATAAATGGAACTGTTCAAGATGAAAGAAAAAAGAAAAATCACAAGAATATTTCTGGAAAACCCAGCTTGTTTTGAAAACCACCCATCATCACCGAAATAGTTTATTCAGATAAGAAGTTCGAGTACCAAAATATGATTTGACACGTTTTTGTTACTTTGATAATTTTAAGTGGACAATATAGCTACAGTGGTAATAGTAAAAGTATTAGTCGATTTAGCTGAAAACCAGAAAATGTCAAAAGTTAACAGGAAAGAAATAACTCATGCCCATGCCAAACTTACCGGAAGCTGTATTTGAATCAATTTTATATGTTAACTTTTCTCCTGGAACTTTGCCAACATCTGGATCATCGGCTGTTATGTGCCCAATTACATCTCCCGCAGGCCTGTTTTCCTCAATCCTGAAGTTGAATTCTGGATTTACTGTTGGTGGACTATTTTTGGGGACATTTATGACAACTTCTGTAGTGGACGACAGCTGAGGTTCACCAGTATCATATAACTCCACCAGTAACTTATATTTTTCCAACATGGGTTGTCTTGTCAAATTAGAGGCAGTTATTATTTCTCCTGAAAGTAAAAATATGGATATAGTACAAGCTAGTGGATAGTTTTCAATAACAAGAGCCCTGTCTCACAAGGTGAAAGCACATTTTTTTTATCTAATGGATTTTGGTGGAGTGTTCATACCTGCATTCTCTATGGTCTCTCTGTACACGGCGACACACTTTATCGTGTCCGGGTTTCTTTTTAAATACATAATCGCATACGCTGTATCAAGGGCTCGCTTCCAATTCCGGAAACTCGCCTGAAACCTATTAAAAACTATAACATTGCAATTCTCAAGCCAGTTTCCAGTAGGTCCCGAAAAATTGAAACTTGCGTTTTTTTCGCAGTGATACGAAATGCGATTGCGGAGCAGATGCGCCCCCTGTACAGACCTTTTGGTCTTTGATATATGTTGGCATTTGTGGGAAGTTGATGCTGGGTCGACATCGGGCCTTACAGACTAGTCTTTTGTGTTAAATGCCGTCATTTTCATCTGACGACGATACAGCTCACCAATCTTCAGTGTGCGAGTTGTCACAGCGAATCAGCTCACCAATTACCAATATATGATTTGTCAGAGCATTTCCATCATAGCTCTCTAGATTTGTATCTCATACCGCTTATGCCGGTGCTAGGGGCCGTGTGGTCATATCATCCAAGTTGCCACATGAACAGGTACAATAAAAGCGTACCTGAGATACAACACATATCACGAATCGTTAGATTCTTGGTACGTGCTTTCGAATAGTTTAACTGGAAGACTATACTGTGAAGTCATGTGGCTCTGTCAGTATGTCGGCACCCCTTCCCACTTCCCTTTTATGTGTTGTAATTGTCCATGTGTATGTATACTATGATTGTCTTTTCATATTTGGTGCTAATGTTGTTATATGGAATGGGTCACTGGATTATGAGCGCGGATATTCTTTAATGGACGACGGCTGAATTATGAACGACGGACGTGGCGCTTGTAGTTGGTTTCTGCAGATCAGGATGTACAGTTTCAGTGAAGTATATATAAGATATTCCTGGAGTTTTAGGGTTCTGGTTATGTTACCTGTGTAGAAATCAACGGCAAATTTCTGAAATCCACCTTCCTTCAGATAAAACAATATTTTATTGTTTTTCGTTGCGACATCGTTATCTTTGGCCTTCAGACGACCCAACGTGGTCCCTAATGGAGTAGCTCGCCCTGTGGTAAAACTGTGTCTTTTCAAAATCGTTGGCTCATTGTCATTCATGTCTTGAACTCCGATCGACAATGGGGCTTCGGTGGAGATTCCTTTCCCTGTTCGATCAGATGCGACAATCTGAAACCAGGAAACGAATAAGTTCATCTACAAATTACAACTGAATCATAACGTGAAATGTTGAGTAATCGGTTGCCATAAGTTGAATTTTAGAAACGAAGACAAATGAAATATAAAGAACTGCTACACGAAATCATAGATCAGTTAGAATAATTTCAAATTTTCTTGTGTATGCAATTAAAAATAATAATTCTTTAAAACTCTATCAGGCATGGGAAGAATGACTTTACAAATCACAGGTATCGGTTTGGGTTCTTGAGAGGGTTTTCTTTTTAATTATGCAGCCAGTACTTATGCCTGTGGGGTCATTTGACTTCTTGTCAATATGCCGGCAATATTCCCATCACCCTTGTTATGATGCGTTTAATTACCTTCAAATCATACTTGCATTTTTTCTCACAGTCAATTGAACCAGCTCTCCTTACTCTAAGTTTACCAGAAAATGGATCGATGAGGAATAATTCGCTGTCCTCTCCACGCAGGCTGAATATTATGTTCTGGTTTTCCTCCTCGACATCATCATCAATGGCAACAACTGTTGGCATCTGAACAAATATATCACAGAGTACAGAATATCTCACCAAATATCGTCTTATTTTAAAACGTATCTCAGTCACGCTTTGATTGTGCCTGTTCATTGTAATACTATGGAGATGTAAAACGACTAACGTTCAAACGGATCGACTTCAGCGGAATCGGGCACACGTTATGAATGCAAAAGTTATACAATAAACCAGATATTTAATTTATTGCATTGCATTCCTTTGTTAAGTTAGTTCGCTCACTTAAGTGACCGTTCAACATACTCACCACTAGAACGGCTTGATTGGCCAAAGGACTAGCATTGTCCTCCTGTATGGTTCCATTGTATCCATGGACAGAGCCGAAAACTGGAGCGTTATCGTTAACATCCATCACGTGGACATTAACGGATGTGGACACGGTGTATGCCGGAATACCATGATCTCTGACGTAGACTAGGAATGTGTAGATTTCCGTCAATTCTCTGTCGATAGGTTTTGTGGTTCGTATTGTTCCATTCATATCGTTTATGGTAAAGGGTACTGTAATTTAAAAAGAACTAATTAATCTGTGTCGATGCAAGAGCTTTTTCTGGACAAAAAGATTACGAATAAAATTAGTTTCTATAGCTCATCATATTCGTGTCACTTCAAGCCTATTTACAATAACTTTCGTGTATGGAATCAAAGGCAAATTATAATTGGTCGAATTTTCTTTCAATTTTCTTCACACGCCAATGAAAATCACTGATTTCTTTTGAAATATTTGATATGACCAATCAAATGCTTTAAAACCGGAAAGTATCCCGTGATGTACTCTTGTTCTATAAAACTTCATTCGATACGGTTGTCATAAGGGGTACGCATAATCTGATATTTTCCTTCGATTCTAATTTTTGTCCCCAGTAACAATGTTTTTAGTACACAATGACAGACATCTGACTCAAATATATAGTGTCATATAGGATAAACTATCCTGGCATGAACTCAATTTTAAGTTCGCTCACCGCTTGTATCATTCATGAAAAATTCAAAGAAGTCATCCGGGTTCTTTCCAATATCCGGGTCATCGGCAATAATCATCGTCACCAAAGAACCGACAGAAACATTCTCTTCCAGAAGTACGTCAACAGAGGGCGCCACCGACGGTGGAGAATTTAGAGTGACATGGATTCGAATCTCCGCTGTTGTGGATCTCTGTGGATCTCCGTTATCAAACGCCTCCACAACAAGTTCGTAAATTTCCTTCATCGGGGGGCGAGTTAGGTCGTCGCTTACGATAATTTCACCTATTATGATAATAGTTTGGGGAGATAACGCATTGAAAGCATCATATTCCTGTTGTGCAAGAGACAAGACTATGTAATTGACGATTTTAGTTCAGGTCGATCTTCTAATGTTTATACACAGTTTATCTCATTAATGGACGCAATGGGACAGAGATAATGAAAACATGTGATAATTGGAAATGTCCGGCTGAGGCTTCATATATAATGAAAAATACAATGATTGTTTTATATCATTCACACTTCTACGTCTTGATAAAAATCGAGATCAGTTCTAAATGAACTTATGCCACACTAGAGCATAGTCAAAGACAGGTTGTATCTCGATACATATACTAGTAGCTTTGACTGTAGAAATATCAAATTTTGACACAAGATTATAACAACACTCTGTCAATGTTAAGGCAGTTTGATGGGAGCAATACTTCAGGCAATAGCAGTAGCTTTTCAATTGGACTGCTATCAAAACAGTTAATTATCGGTTCATTCCAGTGTAAAAATTCACCTGTGTCGACGTCTACGGCAAATTTTCCGTATCCGCCCTCTCGAAGGAGGTAAATCACTTTATTATTTCTGTGCGTGAAGTCGTTGTCCCGAGCTAATATCTTCCCTACTTTTGTTCCAGGGCTGCTGAGACGACCGGTTCGAAACTCGAAGTTTTCCACAAAGACCGGTCCATTGTCATTCGTGTCTACGACGGTGATGTTAAGATCTGCTTCTGTATCAAGGCCAGTGCCAGCCCGATCTCTGGCGAACACCTTTAGGAATGGAATTAAATGTGAAATAACCGGATCATATTAAACATATCACAAATGTATTTTTTTAAATATCAAATATGTTATTTTGCTTTAAATGGAGACTCTCTATGGACACCAGAAAAACATGTTCTGTCACTTTCTGGTTTAAATTTATTTTTTTACCTCGTGGATATATTCTCATTTTCCCCACAAACGTTTTGTAGTTAAATTTACAACGGCGGATATCTCTTTGAAACAGACCACGATATTTTAGAGAGCTATTCATTTCTGAGTAAATTTCTCAGTGATTGGACAACAAATGGAAAACGCTTGCTGAATATATTAAAATTGGATGGGAACGCTGAGGCTGTGCTGAGCTGTTTTTTTCTGGTCCATGCTATGTATATTTTCATTTGGAATTTTTGGTGTTACCTTTATGTTGTAGGAACACCGTTGTTCACAGTCGATGGATCCACTGTTCCTGACGAAGATTTCTCCAGTCTCTTCGTGAATAGCAAACAGCTCACTACCAGATCCTTCAAGGCGATAACGAATTTGTCTGTTTTCTTCGGAATCATCTCTGTCTTCAGCTATGATTGGAGCATTCTGGAAAAGAAATGTGTTATTGCGGTTGATTGTTGCACGACAAGTTTACACAAACGAAATCAAAGAATTTGTTTCAGATATGAATATACTTAATGATACATATATCTCATTGATTCTGTCGTCTTTGTGATTTTACGCTTTGACTTTCCAAATCATCCCAAACCCTGATGACGTACTATATCTCTCTCAATAACATGGTGAATTGTGTATTCATTCATCTGCATGGCACTTGAACACTCATTCATCGCTTATGTAACACGAAACCAATCAAATTGTCATTGTCAACGCAAAGTACATGTGTCGCAAGGCGTGAAGTCCTATATGTAACCCGATACACTAAATTAAAGCTTGCTCTTCTGACTGTGCCAGTCCAGGGACCTCGGGCTGGCAATTAAGTTGATGTCATGTTCCATGAGGGAGGTGACAGGCTAATTGAATTGTGTAAAGATCTCCACCAGTCATTTAATTGTCATGGATGTTGGAGGCCTTCATTGCATCAAGGGAATGGAGTGTGATTTTATTGTCATGGAATTAGGGGGCCTACGTCATCTGGTTTCAGGACAATTGAGGAGTTTCCCGCCGTCGGTCAAAGCACCTTCTTTGTAAACTACTGTCCTTACCAATTCTACTCGTTGCCGTTCCAGTGGATCTGAATCGTCTTCTTGCACGTCCCCCACGTATCCCTCATGAATGCCAAAGATTGGGCTGTTATCATTGACGTCCTGGACCTCTAATACAACACTGCCAGACGCAGTGTATGACGGTATACCGCTATCTTTCACATATACATTGAAAACAAACTGTTCTGCCTCTTCTCTGTCTATATCAATGCTGGTTGTTATTATTCCGGTATCTCCATCAATTCTGAAAGCACCTGTACAAGAAGAACGTTCACAGTGAACATACCATTGCCCACATATAATGCATTTGGACAAAGTATGGTTCGTATTCTGTGAGAATATCTATACGGACAGAGTAGTGTTTGGGCATGTGTGCGAGACGTAATAAGAGAGACAGATGCAATCACTTTTCGGATACGACACGGATAATGTACTACGCTCCACGAACATTGAACTGTGATACGGATTTGATGAACAGAATATCAATTGCTCTTGTCGGCATCATTGAAAACTGTTGCCCGCTTTTACTTTTCAAGTAAGTCCAGTCCATTAAAGAATATCCGCGTCCATAATCCAAAGACCTATTCCATATCCATATAACAGTATTAGCACCAAATTCAAAAAAGACAATCATAGTATACATAAACATAGGCTAGTTTCCTGCAAGAGAGAAGCGGTCAACAGTTTTCAATGATGCCAACAAGACATCATGATGTTCCAAAAATATAAAATCCGTATCGCTGATCAGTATTCTTAATCCATAATAATCGTTCTAAAGTCGTTATCTAGAGAATGGTGTATCTCAGTCACGCTTTGATTGTGACTGTTATGGGAAACCCACGAGCACGGCCTGGGACCAGAAACCCAATCTCACACACGACTGAGTCGACGCCATGCGGAGTCGAACCCGGGCCGCATTGGTGAGAGTCCGAGATGGTAACCACTGGACTAACCGTGCCCCCCTCGACAGATGTATGTCAGATTTATTAATTTCATGGAATGGAAACCCAAAGGTGCATTGTTGTAATGGAAAATACCTTAATAATTTAATTATTTTGTTAGAAATACTCATTTCTAATTCCGTTTATACCTATCATGATTACAGTAACCAAGTACCCATTTACATTAACTGTTGTAAGCCAGAATATATGAGCTTTAATTATATAAATATGCGACGGATGTCACATGTGGTCAAACCATGCACCAAAGGATTTTAATATGCTTGCCTGTGTCATTTCCTAGAAAATACGTCAGCTTCTCTGATACATTTTTAGCCAAATCTTCATCTTTTGCGATGATTTGACCTATCTCCGTGCCATGTGGGACATTTTCGTCGACGCTGAACTTGGTCAAATATGGCAGAATGGGTTTGTAATTCAAAGGGACCGAGATGGTGATCTGTGTAGCTGCCGATAAGCTGGGAGTTCCAGAATCGTGAGCCTCAACAAACAACTTATACTGCTCTCTCATCGGTTCACGCAATAACGAATCTGTGACTGTTAGGTTACCTGGAATTCAATTGATAATACATCAGTAATAATATACTGATCATGATTACTTCATTATACGGATTCAAGAGTTACAATGATGGCTTTTCGCTTGGTTTTCAGCATAGTCCAATAAAATAATTCTGAAATTCAAGGTATTACATATCGGAGCATGGAACTAAAGAATTGGAGCGATACGCAGGAGAATACACGCACTAATAGATTAACCAAATGGAATATATGTGGAGATAAATGTCCTGTAGTGTTTTCATCTCACCTGAGGTTAGGTCAACGGAAAATTTCCCGTAACCCCCTTTCAATAAATGGTATGACACGCGGTTGTTGTCCGACGTAGCGTCCGTATCTGTAGCAACTATCCGACCTATGGTAGTGCCACCTGGCGTCTCTCGATGGGCGTTAAATTGTTTCCGTCCCCTGAATACTGGAGGGTTGTCGTTTATGTCTTCAAGGGTTATCAACAGCTCTGCATCCGTATGAAATCCCTTGCCATTCTTGTCTATAGCGGAAACCTGTCATTATATAGTATAGTAAGAATGATTAAATGCCTCTCAAATTTTCGATGAATGTTATTGATAAATTTTTATCCACTTGTTTCGTCAGGCCATGTAAACATAGCATATTCATATGCCAACATCAATAAGTCCTACATATTCCGTATTTCTTAGCATGTGCCAGATTAAACTGTATAGCATATGTATCATAAGACGTTGGAGAAACAACAAATCAAATGCATTTAGCTCTGTAAGTCATGAACAAGTGACAATTCAACAGAGTCGTGTCACGAGTTACAACATTAACAATAGCCCAAACAGTAAATTCTTGATAGAAATGACACACCTACCGTAAGATTGTAAGTACATTGTGATTCGCAATCCATGGTTCCCGGATTTTTCACACGAATGCTAGCGCTTCTGTGGTTAATAACAAACTTTTCTCTGCCCTCCCCTTTTAAGCGGTACCGTATCCTGTGATTCTCTTCCGTCCCATCCTCATCAGTCGCTGTGATCGTCGGTATCTAATAGCAATCAAGAAAACATTCGGGAGAAAACAGCATTAGAAAACACCTCTCAGATATCTCACAAACTGGGATCTCTCAGCAGCAAAGAGTGCTAAAATGAGTTGAACAAAAGTTAAAGAAAGTCGACAAGCTGCGCAAGATATCTACCTTGATTTTTTGTAGTACTCTTCGAAGAAAATACGTTAAATTCATTTCACAGTTTCATTAGGTATAACAAAATCCTGATTATCCACACCGCGTGTGGTAGAAGATGATTACTGACTCAACCATTAAATCTATGATTGGGTGAGCGTTCTTCAAATTTGCTGAACAAGCCAATGAAAATGCCGGAAATCATTTTGAAAATTTGAATGGACAAATTAAGTGTTTTCAAATTTGAAGATATTCCCTTACTTCCCTTACTATCCCAGTATGTTGGATACACTGCAAACTGTTAGGTATGTCAGTCCATTAGCATCCTAACAAAACAAAACAATAGCGCCTTTACTAATAAAACCCTATGAACAACACGATTATCTCAAATTACACTTGATCAGTTTTGAAGCTTAACAAGACTGTCTCTTACAACAATAACATCCTGTTGTCCGATCTCGTGTGAATCGTCTTCCGTGGCGAGTCCAGTATAACCTCCAGAATAGCCAAAGATGGGTGGGTTGTCGTTAATATCGTCGACAAGTACGATAACTGTCGTCGTAGCCGTAAAAGGTGGTGCTCCATTATCCCGAATATAGACAGGAAAAACGAATTCCTCCACCGTTTCTCGATCAATGGCCGCCGTGGTCATTATTACTCCGCTGTGTGACTCCACGTGAAAGGGAACTACAAAGGTAGTACAGAAGCATTTTTTTTGGCAAAACAGTGAAAAGATGTATAAATTTTGACATGTGTCAATGCGGATAGTTATCTTACATGTACATGTATTAACTCGTAAGAAGCATGCCTTTTGTCAAGTAAATGACAGTGATTGTCTTTATCTGTACAATGGTGTTCCGGGCAGTGATATTGGAGAACAACAAAGTACTAGTCATATTCCAGAATGTCACAACTGTGATTATGTACAGTTCAAGAATAGTTATAAGTTAATCGAGTGGTATACCGAATTTGTATGGCCATAAAAAGAATACAGTTCCTTGTGCAATGCCCGAAGATTTAAAATAAAGAAGACACTCGCTGTTAAATCATCAATGAAAACAGCTCAGTGTCATACAAGAATACAAGTAGTATGTGACCGAAGAAATTCCAAGTACCGTCAAGTTAAATTCAAATCAATTTTAAGTTGACTAGAAGAGAGAAATATATGTTGAGGGCCATGACATGTTGAGAAAATGACACAGCGGTCTTATGAGACTGATATACCAGCTTACCGATTTTTTCCATTTCTTCGTGTTTGGATGGCATGTCACCACGATAGGTACGACCACCTGATTTCATGAAATATTCCAAGATTTGCGGTAACCCATTATCAATATCCGGGTCTTTTGCTGCAACATGTCCAATTGGTGAACCGATCATCACGTGTTCGGGTACATGCATCGTAACAGATGATTCAGCCACGGGACGCGTGTTCAGCGTGACATTGATCTTGACATTAGCCTTCGTGGACAATTTCGGTTCACCAGTATCAGAGGCTATAACTTCAAGACTGTAAATCTCTTTCATTGGTTCTCTCGTCAGGTCGTCGTCTACGGTAATTATGCCTACAAGTGAGAGATGACTGAAGCTGAGCAGAATAATAATGTAGGCAGTAAATTGTTCACATGAATAGTGAAAACGTCGTCTTGCTCATATCCACTCAAACAGTGCGAGACTCAGTTTAGCTATTAGAAGTGGCTCTGAACTTGTTTTCCAAGAATCAATGAAAGATATTCACTCGCTTGTCTTGACGACGATTTCTTCTGATTTATGCATGTACGAATTTGTGCCCTGGTTTCCTGAGACAGGACGACATGGTTTAATCTCGTTGACTACGAAGACAGATTTTTACGGTACTACGCCGGTATCAGCAGCATGCTTTCTTTTCAGAAGTATGTTAAAACTGTCGTCTATGCAGCTAGATGGCGCTACAGAGTATTTTTTTCTGCAATGGCGTAAGACGTTATTGCTCTTGCGGACCATATAACGTACCTGTCTCTATGTCCACGTGAAATTTTCCCAATCCACCACTGCTCAAGAAGTACCAAACCCGATGGTTCTTGGCTGAGATATCAGCATCTTTAGCTGTAACTTGACCGACATATGTTCCCAGCGATGCCAGACGTCCTGCGTTGAATTCCAAGTCACCTTGGAACACTGGGTTGTTGTCGTTCAGGTCACCGACTGTTATGTTCAACGCTGCTTCTGTTCTTAACCCCTTTCCATTTTTGTCCGCAGCAATAACCTTTAAATAAACAAGTAGAAATAAGCTTATATGGACATCAACGTCTGGGTAAAACATCCATCTCAGGCTAAACAACAACAATGACCAATTAATAGCACACATGACAGTTAAAGTATACTACTCATGAAAGGATTCCTGAAAGCCAGCTGAGTTACCAAATGTCAATGTTTGCCATTTCGAGAAGAACCGGACTAACCTTGAGTTGGTACATCGTCTGTTTCTCGCAATCGATGGTACCTTTAGCTTTCACCCGAATATCACCAGTCAACCGGTCGATAGTGAATAAATCTCGACCTTCTCCCTCCAGCCTGAAACGTATCATCCTATTTTCCTCGTCTACATCCTTGTCCGTTACGGCGATTGGCGATAACTACAGAATGAGATAATGTCTTATTAATCAGAGATTGCTTGTCAATGTCATTCCTACCTAAAGATCAGACCCCACATTCAGTAGGCAGTCGTTGTTAATACGCTAACGATTATTTTACATGACATTATTAGTATCAACTCCCTAAGTAGGCATCCCCAAGTAGGCATAAACAAATAAATAATAAACACAGTTTCTTTTCTGTTGACCGCTTCTTTCTCACAAGAAAAAACAACATTTTATACCTGTTCTGAATTGGTGCTGTCTAACACAAAAGGCATTTCGATTTTTGACGCGGAAGTTCTTTTGTGGAAGCCGGGTGAATACTAAATATCAGGTCTGGGGCATATAAGACAATTGGTTGATGTCATTTGGATTACTTTTTGGTGTAAACGAGGTGAAGACGTTTCAATCGATTTCGACTAAAGCCTCAGAACATTAGTGCAGATGCTGGTTTGACAAGGCTATACCACCAAGAACGTTCAATCCATGCTTCTGATGTCGGTGCTAGATATCACACACTAAAGCCAAGATACAATCGTAGATTGTGGGATTTATGACGTTTCGCTTCAGCTTATGTATGACCCAGCTTAACCCGGCCCTAACAGATGTATGCACCGCATTTAAAGTCAAATCTTAACGTTGTTCATATGAACTGGCATACATTAGACAATGGAAAACGACTTGGGAATCCATTGATATGAAATAATGCTGCTAAGTGAGACAGATGTGATGATCGACAAGAACATCGTGATCTCTTGTCAGCATCATTAAATACTGTTGATCACGTTTGCAAGAGACTAAATTATTTTATGCTGATATAGTTTATACCTGCTCGGTCTTTTGTTTTAGCAGTTTCGTGTGGATAAGGCCTTGAAAATTATCTGCGATAACAAACTTTGAAACGCTTGGCCGAGCTCGAAATTAGCTGGAGTAATTCCTCACATATCAGTACCGTTTTTACGATCTGTTCTTTTGGGTAATTATCATCCTCTGTAATTGAACCCTGGTAACCGGACGGACTGTCAAAAATGGGTCTGTTGTCGTTAACATCCATCAGAGTAACACTGACAGTCGTCGTCGCTGTAGAAGCCGGGATTCCATTGTCTTTCACAAATACTTCGAACGTGAATTGATCGACCTCTTCTCGATCGAGTTTTTCGTACGTTCGGATGTTTCCACTTGATTTATCCATGACAAAGGGAACTGCAAAAGAAACAGCTGATATATGTTTTCTAATATACACGGCCTGAAATTCCATTAGGTCTTATGTCTCTATCGCAATTAGATTGAGTGTTCGGACGTCGGTAATCATCATATGAGATTGAAAATATAAATCGGTGAAATATGTAAGAGACGTCTGGCGAATAAAAACACAACCATATGAAATCACAGGAAAGCCTGACATTCAGTACCTGACATTCAGGCTAGAATACCCAGGATTCTAAGACGTTGTCCGGGTATCTCATTCGAGCTTTTATTGTGGATGTTCATGTTCATGTGGAAACTATGAAGTAACCAAGTTCATTATCAATTATAAATCGTTATGAATGCTAAGTTGCATATAAATGCGGGTTTTGTGGGATATATCCGGTGACTTCTTCCGAAAAAGGTAAGGATACCCGTTGAGCGGAATTAATACATGAATCGAAGAGCTGTTGCGAGATAATAGCTTCACGTCTCATCAAATAGAAATTTGTGTTCAGAAATGAGAAACAGATCCAAAATAAGAGAAATCGGAAATATCCCAAGTATGAGTCGTTTTGACAATATTGGAGTTTGACAATATTAACCAATATTATATCAAATGAGGCCTAAAATATTATATTTGTACATATTTTTGATGCCGCAATGCACATGAGACAGACGATACATAATGAGAAGTTGTTGGAGAAATAGCTGTATTAAATAAATTTTATTTACCATTTTGGTTTCTTATAAAATATTCCAGTTTTTCTCCAGTTCCTTTTCCGATATCCGGGTCGGTGGCACTGACCGTCCCAACAACACTTCCGGTTGGAACGTCCTCCAGACTGGAGAATTCGAAGAGTGGAGGGAAAACAGGTGGTTTGCTCATTGGAACTATCACTTTCACCTTGGTTGTCGAGGTGAGTCTTGGTTTGCCGGTGTCATGGGCCTGGACTTCTAATGTATACTCTTCTTGTTTCGGATCCCTCAAAAGGTCATCGGCTACGATCAGGTTACCTGTGGCAAGAATAATTTCAAGGTTTTAGTGATATGAGCGCTGTTGTTGTTATATCGTATATTGGAAAATGCTGAAAAATGTGTACCTGAAGATTATGGCATTACTTGTGCGGTGTAATTAGTTCCTGGACATAAATAATGAGGGTTCAATTATGAAACGCAACAAGTGAAAATCTTATCATTAGGCTATGTCACTTTCTGTCAATCTAAATTATACGCAATATAGAAGACGCTCCTGCAAAATACAGAAAAAAATACAGAAACAAATATTAGTAAAGGCCTTTCATTTTTAACTATACAGTTGACAATAAATTTCATACATTTTCTCCAATTTATCTGTATGTACCAGTAAACAAAGCCAAATTTAGGCAATTGTTTAAAATTCATTGTCAAGTATATGGTTAAAATTTATTAGCATCTACAAGTATTCGTATATTAATCTTTCTTTTTCTGTATATTCATTCATTCACGTTTAACCATACCAGATCTTCAACAATTTTATTGACCAACATGTGCACCAGAACAGAAATTGCAACTTAACATTGGAATATTGCATTATTTGTGAAAGATAATTAGTATACTTACAAAAGAATACAAAACAATCTAAGCATATTATAAGACCTACCATGATCATCAAACCAAATAGATTACACGAACCACAGCTGCTATAAAATTATTGCTGCCATAGTAAGCTCACGTTCCCTAACAAATTGTTAATCTAGACGATTTCTTCCTCAATGTTGAATGGGCATATCGGATTCATAACAGTAATCAAGGGATTATGGAGTGTCACTTGAATAACATGTGTCAACCATGGCCACGGAAATTCGCCAGGACTCACAGCTAACGAATGAATGTCCTATTTGAATTTTGTATAATCTACAGGCTTCAAACTTTGCCTGTATAATTGTTTTCAATTTTTCTCATATTACTAGTAGTCTCTCTTGCCTTAAGGATGTCCCCTGCCCGTAAATCAAAGTAATTAACTTTTTGAATAATGTGTGTTGTTGCATTAATAATTGTGTAATTTGAGGGAAAACAGAGAAAGAAATATAGGTCGATGTGCATTTTGTACCTGTAGGCAACGGTAAATGGACTGACCGATGCTTCATTTGATAATCCAGAAAACACACGGAATAGCTCTAGTTTTGAAGCATATTCATGAAAAATTTATATAAATAGTATTTAACTTTTTCTTATATTCTAACTTTTTGCACATAATCACAATGTTTATCATCAACTTGGGTGCATGTTGCTGTGCAAAATTCTCGGCTAGAAGGCTATTAAAGGAAATCCCCATCTCTTAACTCAGGAAAGGGAGATAACCTAATAGGAAAAACAGGCAAAATGTTCACCAAAGCCAAAAATCACCAGCGGACATCCGACACTACCGTTTGGGACTGCTTCATCCATGAGCAGATGGACCATCATTACGCCAGCATGCTTCGGCTGGTGTAAGTCCGCAAACCTAAGTGCACATGTCTGACACTGATAAAATTAAAAATACGTTCCGAACACCGAAAGCTTGAAAGCGAAACTTGAGATGACACTGAATGACCGTGATTCTAAGTGTCAGATACAAACGAACGTTTGAACTAACGAAAATTTTGTTATCTAACCTGTATCAAAATCGACGTAAAACTTTCCGTGGCCCCCGCTTTTAAGGAGGTACATTACTCTGTTGTTCTGGGGAGAATGGTCGTTGTCATCGGCCCAGATTCTATCGATCCGCGTGCCCCTTTTCGTGAGAGGTCCCACTCGAAACGTATAGTTTCTTTTAAATTCCGGACTGTTGTCGTTGATATCCTCTACTTTTATAAAAATATCTGAAGATGTTTTCAAGCCAGTCCCCATACGATCCGTAGCCACAACCTTGATAATAAAGATATGTATATGTATAAATGTTACTATCATCGATGTAGGGCTACAAAAAGGACATTTTTCAAGAAAGTCGTCTATGGGCCTCAAATAACACATTGGCTCACAGATACAAACTATCATGATGAGTTTAATTTAACACTGTTTGTATATTGTATAGCAGAACACGATGTAAGAATGAAGGTCAATTAGTATAATTCGTTATACAAAACGGGCACATAGTCCAGCCAAATATTTAACCGTAAATTAAAGGCAGACGAACCTTCATTTGGTAGAGACACCGTTTCTCGCAGTCAATAGCTCCAGCCTTTGCTACTTTAATTCGTCCACTGAATGAGTCGATACTGAAGGCTTCACTACCAACTCCGGTCAAACTATATCGGATATTTCTATTCCCCATTGTCTTGTCTTTGTCCCTGGCACGAATAATTCCAAGCTTGTAACATGAAAAGGATACCATAATAAAATTCACACATGGAGGAAAAATTAAATGACAGTGTTCGACAACGATATGAATAAGATACCATTACCATTCAAATGAACGGAAATATTTATTTTGCAGTATAGTGTGGCAAGGAAGACAACTCTGACAGGGCGAACCATGTGAAACAAGACGTACCATTTTGATTGGACTTATTCTCTCGCCCTCCTGTACGGAGGCCCTGTAACTGGATCTACCAAATACTGGAGCGTTGTCGTTCATATCCACAAGGTTAATGTTGATGGATGTTCTTTTCTGTAAAAATGAAAGAGGAATACATCCAATTTTAGTGTTGATTGAGACTGTCCCCAGTATTAAAATATCAGTTAAAACGGACGGATGTGGGGAAATTGTTCCTCTCTAACGTTTTTATTGCTGATTTCAAAGAAGAACTATCTCAATACCAACGTCTGGTCCGTCGTTCAATATTCTGCCGACGTCCATCAAAGGATCTCTCCATTTAAAGGATCTCTATAATCCAAAGACCTTTTTCATATAACAACATTAGCACCAAATTTAAAAAAAACATTCATAGTATATATAAACATAGGCTAGTTTATTGCAAGAGAGAAGCGGTCAGCAGTTTTCAATGATGCCGGAAAGGCACCATGAGGTTCCAAAAATATGAAATTCGTATCGCTGATCAGCATTCTTAATCCATATGATTTTTTTTAAATTCGTCATCTAGAGAATGATGTCACACTTTGATTGTGTCTGTTCATATGAACACCATGAAGATTTTGAAATTCATGGGTTCAGTTCCGTACATGTATGTGATGTAGAACATTTTAACTGTTTTGACTGTACACATAATAGGCCCTGCATTTATTTGTCGAATAGATGAATGAAACCGATATACCAAACTCATGCAATTACTTGTCACCTGATTAGGGCGTGGGAAAGCTCACCTTTTTCTGTGGCGTGCCTCGATCAGATGCTTCCACTGTGATAGTGAATCCGTCTCGTGATTCGCTGTCGATATTTCTGTCAGATCGAGCCACATAGAGAGTGCCATTCTGTGAAGTAGTGACATCATGTGTCAGAGTAGTGAAAGCCAGTGTGGGACTTACATGTTTGCATTTGATCCCGACTACTGAATCAACTACGACTGCTCAATCAATATCGAATGGGCCCATGACACAAGTTACAGAGGATATAAGACACCAAATAAAACAAATCTTACCCTGGAAATGCTGAACAGATGAGGCATATCTCCACCGGTTATTGCGTAATGAACTTCGCCGTTGTTTCCTTCGTCCTCATCTACAGCTATCACCTCTCCTATTACGTGTCGTGTTCTGGCGTTTTCAGGCATTTCTAAATCATACCTTGACTTCAAAAATGCCGGAGCTTGATCGTTCTCGTCCTTTAGAAACACTGTCATTGTGGCATTCACAATCTTGAATTTCAGAAATATAAATGTCAGTTTATGAAACAGAAAACCATTAGATGAAACATATATCTTTCGTTTAATTCTAAATAGATGTGGCAAAACCAACTCAGAAACGACATTAAATTGTTAGCTTAAATAGCATTTCAACAAAATTGGCGTATAGGGTTCATTTTGGAAATGGCTCTATTGAATTCAAAGAGCATCCAAGAGCAAGATAAATTTATATATACATATGCTCATGTTACAGCTAGGAACTTTTTGTGTTCTATATTTTTATTATTGTAACATATTAATTGCTAGAATAACATAAGTTCAATTTTCTTGGTGAAATAAGAAAAACTGAAACTGTGTTGTGAGAGATGGACCTACGTGGATTCCGTCGCTGACTTGCATCACTAGTCTGTAACTAGCCTTCGTCTCTCTGTCCAAAGCACTAGCAGTGACCAGATATCCCCTAAATAGAGAGAATACATGGGACTGAATATGTGAGGGAAACCTTATGCAACAAACGAAATCGAAGAAGTTGTATTGGTTGCTTGTCATGAGTAATACCTGAATTGAATACTCCTTCGATGTCATTTCTTTATTGTCTATTATACATGTTAACAATTTGATTAAGTAAAGCTTTGAACTAGCTTGCTTGACTTGAGTGGAATTGACAAATTCATGGAGATTTGAATCTTTGAGACTATTTTATTTCACATAAACTTTCGTGGATATGAAATATACTTCCCCAGACGCAATGAATAAAATTGATTGTCTAATAACTAGGTTTTACAGTATACAGCAAACTCAAGTTGTCACACCTGCTAGAAATTGAAAACGAGCGATCTTCGTTTCCTTCCACTATTCGGTACTGTAGATAGATGTCTTCATCGCCGTCTTTATCAGAGGCCTGCAAACAATACGAATGGAAACAAATGTTTATCCAAACTATGGCACATCCGCTGGAATAGATTATACGGATTTGAGCGTAGCTTTCATTATAAGAAGGGATAACTTAAAAATATAGAATTGGTCAGAAAAACGTACAGATGTTAGACACTCGAACTTTCAGTTTATAAGCAGCATAGGTTTTGGTGACCCCTGTGCCTCGGTCTGAATTGTCTACGGAAAATCATGCTAATCTGATGCCCATGTGCACAATGTCTGTTAATATAAAACAGTACAGTTGCTCTGTTCTGCATAATGGCAATTATTCATCTGATCGTCTTAAAAAATGTTTTATTTACAAGCGTCTAGATCGTCATTCAATATTCAGCGGTTGTCCATTAAAGAATTTCTGCGCTTATAATCCGAAGACCTAATTCATATAACAGCATTGGTACAAAATTCAATAAAGAAACTATTATACTATACATAAATAAGCTAGTTTCCTGCAAGAGAGAAGCGGAACAGTTTTCAATGATGCCGGCAATTTATTAACTGCTCTTGTGTAATATTAATGTGGGTTTTAACATATACAGCGACTGCAATTGCTAGAGTAGAAAAGCAATTCCTAGAGTAGAAAACATATGTGCATGATGTTCCATGGAGTGAAATCAAAAGGCTAAACTTCGAATCTTATTAAAATTCTGATACAATAAAATGCTGAACATTGGAGCAAATCTGAGATAATTTCATTGTTTCTGCTGTAAAGTGCCAACCTGAGAAACCTATGAATATATGGACTTTGTAATTGGCAGTATCAAATATCAGCCAGCAGAAATTTATATCGCAAAAAACACTTTACCTTCAGGTTTGCAACAACTGTACCGACAGGTGAGGATTCGCCAATAGTCTCTGACACAGGTACTTTGATGAAACGAGGGGTGAATTCGTTAGCTTCGATCACACGAATAACAGCAGTAGTAGTAGATGACCTGTGAAGTGAGATATTATATTTCGATAAACTGTTGATTTATTACATATCTATGGAAAGTGTGTGGACAGATTTGAGATGTTCTTTGGCATGTAATTGGCAGGAACCAATACCATTTCAACAACAAGATTTACTCTCTAAAGAAACTTGAGTGAACTGTTCCACTCAGGTTTGAGTGAAATGCATCTGTTCACTCAAACTTGAGTCACTTTTCACTCAATTTCAGTTACTTTCACTCAACTTGAGTTAAAACCACTCACTTGAGTGGGATCAATTTCCATTCTTATGCTTGAGTGAATGTCACACAAGTTGAGTGCATTTAACTCAAGTTGAGTGAAAAGTAACTCAAGTTGAGTGATAATCTCACTCAAATATTGAGTGGGATCAATTTCCACTCTTACTTGAGTGAAATTTTACTAAATTTTTTAGAGAGTATGTTTATGTGTGATGTATGCCCATTCCCAGTTGCTAATGACTAATTTGGCTCATCTTAGTAAGTAATTTGGGAATTCAATCAAATGGCAGATTTTTTATGATGGCCATATCCTCGACTAAAAAGTTAATCGTGAAAAATTTTCCCTCCGATATAAATTACACACCGACATAACGTCGACTGATTTTATTACTATTATTACATACATGCAATATTGACGTCAAATCCGACGTTCACTATTCAGTCGTCGTCCACAAAAAAAATTTTATCCGAAACAATAATCGAAAGATATATTCGTTCGACAGTTAGCACCAAATTAAAAATACATATACTATTCACTGTTATATGCATGTAATTCTCACTTTCTTTCTGAACGTGTTTTCGCCTGATCCTCTGCTTTTATTTGTACAGTGTATAATGGAAACCGTCTGTTGCGTCTGAGATCACGAAGACTGCTCCCGAGACGTAGTATACCGCTTGTATCAATAACAAACCGGCTAAAATCTTTGATGGAGAATCGGCTCAGGCTGTTAGTCACGCTTCCAATGGAGTAAGTCACTGTACCATTCTCCTTCAAATCGGGATCGATGGCTTTCACCTCATCTGCTGTCTATCAATGTTCGACGAGTCAAACAGGTGAAAATTATGTTTTTCGCAGCATTCTAATCATATATATTAATTAAGTTGATGCTAAAATAATTTATGATTAGCATTTTCTAGACTAGGTTGGTCCTATTAAATCATCGATATCGTTAATAGAGAAAATATAAATTATATATGATCAGAATAGAAAATACGGTCAACCTAGGGATGTACCAATGTAAACTCCAGTTTATTCCAATCTCAAAACAGATGATATTTTTCTTGAGAACTGTATCTCTCGAAAATCTAGGACTATACAGTATAATTCCAGTCGTCGTCGTTATTTATTCGATATTTAGATTACATAACCCGATGCAGAAATTAAATAAGTCCGAATGTAATGAAATTAATTTATATTGTTTATATTTAATTCCAATTTGCGAGCTTGATCAACTTCATGGTCCAACAGCAAGTTGGCAAGTACGATTTAATCATTCGAGTAACCATACTGGGTTTTTTTCGACATACCCCATGTATAGGATCTCCCACTGGGTGATTATCGGTCACCACGTACTCGTCGTATCTGGTCTTCGTGAATGTCGGCCTGTTGTCGTTCACATCGGTGAGAGTTACCTCCACTTGGGTAGGTGTTTGGCTCTCTAATCTCTCTTGGCTATGCGTTTCCACCGCTTTCACCTAGAATGGTAGGATTCAATGAAATGACGATATTGGTAGACCAATGAAGATACGTAAGCAGATGAAGAAAAAAATGAGATAATAATATAAATTTTGACTTCCATTTTTTTGCATAAAAAGTCTCGTTAAGAGTGCCTAGTAAAAGCACACTCATGTTGTTATCGTTTATATTTATACCGATATCAAGGTCCATTTGCATCCCAAAGTGACTGTTGCGCCGCCTTTAGTATCTCACCATTGCTTGTAACATTTACACAGATTAGGATCATATCTAGTTGTAGATTATGTATTGGCCATGAATAAATAAAAAATATACATAACGCCAAATGTGGCAGATAAAACTAAAACAATTACATATAAAAAATTCTTTTGGCAAACATGTTACATATAAAGAGCACTTTGACGAGTACAATAACCAGCACTGCCATATTTACAGCAACACTTAGTGACATTCATGCAACATTCTTACACCCAAAAACGCACGAAGACAGAGAAAACTCAGCCCCGTGCTTCTGGTATACCACTCTAATACTATCACAAGCTCATTTCGAGGACGACCCATAGACTACGCATATTTTCAGTATGCTAATATACATTTTATGTTCCCGGTCCACCATTGTCGTTTTGTTTTAAGTCACTTTCCGATCCCCAATAGCCGTAGATTTCCTTTTCAACTTTTTGTTCTGGTATGTAAGCCAAGATACCGCCCTGCTGAAGTTTCGTGATATTTCGGCCGGAACTTTGGCGGTACGGACCGGACAAACAAACAAACAGACAGACAGTGGAGAAAACTTTAGTAAGTCACAAAAGCTACATCCTAGGAAATTTGTCCAGCTACTCTTTTCGTGCGAATGAGTAATTCTGGTAAGAACTACACATATATATATGTCCAGTATTACCAATATTTCGACTGTGTCGTTTTTCTCTCGGTCCAAATAATCAGGTCGTCGAACTCTTATCATACCAGTTTTCCCGTCTATGGAGAATGCGTTGTACGGATTGTGGGCAAACCTATATACGAACAGCGAATTTAATCCCTGAAATAAAAGAAAACAAAGATGTATTTCCTTCAGGATATTAGTTGGGATGCACTGGGAGATTTTTCTCTTTTTACAAAAACCTCTGTTATTATTGTCCTGTAGAGCAGCCTTCTACGCTCTAGTTATAACTAATATTTGGTATAACATAATCATACTTAATGCACTACATCATTTTTAAAAAAAAGTGTCCCAGTATGCCCCAGGATCGGAATGTATTGGGACACTCATTGCGCTGCAGTGCGACAATAAACTAAATACACTTTAAATCAAGTATATAGTTATTAATCTATTTGAGGGCCAATTAATATATTCTTGTTTTGTCTCATCTGACCATTGTGGAATCCATTGGTGGATATGTGAGCACACGGCTCTTGTTTCTGGTAATTCACCTCTGATCAGTGCCTCTATGTAAAGAGAAGTGCAGTTGATAAGGATTTAATGATAGGCATCATAGTTGATAAGGATTTAATGATAGGCATCATGGTGTGGAAGCTAAGAATTTCCCGTGGCTAAGAGTGTCCGGCTCCTATCTTCTAACCCAGCTAGGACACTTTTCTCCACATTGGGGACAAGTGTCTCTCCTTCATTGCAATAGAAAAGGGATATCAAAAGGGACACTAATCACCAGGACATTCTTTTTCATCACACCGGCAAATAGAAAAACCGGCGAAGATTTCCAACATTCAAGAAACTAGCTTGCGCTTATATGTATTAATAAAATATCTGCGTGGAATCACTCTGAGTCCTTGAGATTTCTTTGGGGTATCTTTGGCATGTTTGGAGAGGATGAGGTCAGGATATCTCTCTCTGGAGACATGTGACTTCTTTTCAGTACTCCGGCATTTCCCACTCAAAGTGCTGAGAGGAAAAGGGGACAGACGCACAAACGGACAAACATCGATTCTGTATCCCCCTGACTCTATAAATAATCTCTGAAATATTGGCAAGGGATTTCTATATGTACGAAGGATTCCCAACAAATGTCGGATCTGATTATGTATTTTGCCAGACCATACATATTGATATGGCATAAATATTCATACATACAAAATCGTCGTCCGTAGCTTCCACTGTAGTGACTATATGGCCTCGACGCAGAGCAGGGTATTCTTGCATTGCTGTTCGGTACAAAAGCCGGCGAAATTTCGGCGCATGGGTGTTTTGATCTTTTACATGAACAAAGAGCTCAGCCTTGTCAAATTTGTTGTAGTCATCTGTCTGATAGGCCTGGAAAACGATAAACATATTTGAGATCACATGACGAAACCATACCAAGAGGTAATGGAAGGAAAACAGAAATGGGTTGGTATACATTCAGTAACTACAATGTTACTAATCTGTAACCAATTGTGAAAAATTGGGTTGGTAACAGAGCGTTAACTGAGTAGTAACTGGTTGGTAACTGCTTAGTAACCAATCAGTATCAAATTCATAAGATCCAATGGGTGACCACTCAGTAGATCAGTTGAAAACTGAACGGTACTGCAAGGGGAGTTTTCTTACCATTTCCAATCAGTTCTCTATCAACTAGCAACCAACCAGTTACTGAATGGGAATGGCTTGTAGCGTCTTGCCTGTGTAAGTCTATTCTGATAGTTCCTTTCACGTTTCCTGTGCGATCTATCCGGTTGTCTCTAAACAAAGAATTTGGTTAAATGACCTATGGTATCCCTTTCAAATTAATGAAATACTTTTGTCTTGCTTTACTCAAGACAAAATTTCAATAGCGTGTGATAAAGAAAAAAACAATAATATGATTTTCACACAAGTTTGAACTCTCGGTAATGATATTTAAACAAAGGTTTAGTGCTAAATAAATTACTCTACTCAAAACGATAATCTGCATACAAGTTATTTTGACGCAGAATTATGTCCCAAGCACTTCTCCAGTTCACGGCGACATAGATATGATGTCATTTTTGTAGCAGGCGATGTGTCCGTGGTGGTTAGGGTGCAGTTCCTGTGTGGCCAGGAAGCTTATGCTATGGTTAGATTCCCGTCAGAGCCAGTCTTTGATTTCTTACTTAATAAACTATGTTATAGACTTCTCGGCTGTTATGGCTGGTAGGTCCCCACGCTATATCACATTCATATCATATCACGCCTAGTAGCATTTCCTAGATCCTGTGTGAAACGTTTAATCAACTTCACAAGACATTATGGCAGAAACTTATAAAACAGGGCTAAACCATCAAGTGCCTCTACTCGAAGTTTCTTAAATTTGGCGATACATATCGCGCAAGATCTATGGCGTGACTTTTCGTAACTTGTGTCTAATTCCGCTTAAACGGGTTAGAGGCATATGATCCCATGCACTTTAAGATCCTCATAATGTTCATATGAATAGACACAATCAAAGTGTGACTGAGATACATCATTCTCTAGATAAAGACTTTACAACGACAATCATAGGATTAGGAATACTGATCAGCCATATGGATTTGATATTTTTGGAACATCATGATGTCTTGCTGGCATCATTGAAAACTGTTGACAGCAGAAAACTAGTTTATGTGAACTATGAGTGTTGTTGTTTTCTTTTAAATTTTCAAATTATGGACGCGGAAATTCTTTGAGGACGACGGCTGAATATTGACTGACGTAGTAGACGCTTGTACTCCAAATATGCTGGTTATTTTTCACCGACTTACGGTCAAATTGACTGATCTACCGATAAGCTTTATCACCCCCTTGATAAAGACGGTGACATTAACATTCAGGAATGATATGATGTCATGAACAAATATCACGTTTTAAAACACATCAACTGCAGCTACTAGAGCATAGAATAATCAGAAATTTGAAGACGATATCAGTTGTCAGAGAGTAAAACGAATTGTCGATTGACAGAATCGGGCGAAACATTTTATCACAACAAGTTACACCAATCTGTTAAGATATAAGATTGAACTGCTGAATCTAATATAAGAACTGTTTCTCTCAACTCACTCCTACACGTATATAGGATTACCACAACTTGTTTATAACATAGCTCGATTGCAATGTATTTCCAATGCGTGTATATTTAACTGTGCTGGAAATGCACTTAATCTGACGAGACAC
The DNA here is from genome assembly GCA_036873755.1 of Hanleya hanleyi. Classification (NCBI taxonomy): domain Eukaryota; kingdom Metazoa; phylum Mollusca; class Polyplacophora; order Lepidopleurida; family Hanleyidae; genus Hanleya; species Hanleya hanleyi. The sequence goes on along the minus strand of JAVTVY010027382.1, from coordinate 21,512 downwards.
AAATACAGTCACAGAGAGAGAGAAAATTAAAGTTTAATGTCGCGTTCAGCAATATTTCAGCTATATAGTGACGATCAAACAAAATTCTAAGTACTTAAAGGTGAAATGCAAAGGTTTCTAGATTCTCATTTTTATATTTTATATTGGTTGACCAATGATAGACTGATATTTCTATTTACTTGGTTTCGTTTATTGGGATTATGCCCCTGTCACACTCACCCGCGATCACGCTGGCGCTCCCACTGCGACCTGAAATGTATGAAAGCGTGAGGCAAAGCGCAGTAAGGTCTCTGAGAACGATTTGGTGACGCAGTGGAAACTGTCAAGGACGGGAGAGGGTCGCCATGAGCTACCTTGAGCGCCAAACCTCGGCGCTTGTTTTGTGCATGCACAAAACAAGCGCAGCGGGTCGGCGCTCTGACGAGAACGGTGTAATGACGCAGTACAGTCGCCATGGCAGCGCAAAGCGATCTACATGAGCATATCGTGAACGTAGCAACAACGCATAGAAGCGACTTGGGGTCGCAGAAATCGTCCCCTGCGACTGGTGTGCGACTGCTGTACGCTAATTGGGCTCGTAATACGTGCCTCTTCCGTTCTTATTGCGCTGGTACTGCACTTCTACTACGCTTTGTGGGCTTGTTTCCGCTCATTCTACGTCCACACTGCGCTGCCACTGCGACTATGACGCTCATTATACGTCCAAGGCGTTGTTCCGATGTTTGCAATAGGTTCACAGTGCGTTCTTATTACGATCCCACTTCCACTGACCCCCACACACACATTTTGGTATAAATACAGCTCCATCGTCTATGCACAATCAGTGTGCATCTGCTCTTCACCATGGCCGCAGACAGGCAGAATGTGCTAATTGTACAGCAGTTAGCACATATGCAAGCACAACAGTGTTTATAAAATAGTTTAAATTTGACAAAGTATATGTACTTAACAAAGTTACCTGAAAATCTGAGGAGAATACTCAGAATTTAGAAACTATTTTTATACACGCCGCACATGCGCAATGAACGAGTTGCAAAGGTATTGAGAGCGTAGTGAGAGCGCAGCGGCAGCGACTTGGACGCACTGAGAGCGCACTGAGAGCGCACTGAGAGCACACAGAGCGCAGTGGGAGCGCATTGAGAGCGCACTGATGATCAAACTGGGAACGCATAGAGTCGCAGTGAAAGCGTAAAAAGCGAGTCAAGAACGTACTGTAAGCTACTGTAAGCTACCTGGTGTCATGGATTTCACAATTTTCGGCGATGTCACTGCGCTTTGGTGAAAAATTACAAAGTCCGGGGGCGCAAAGCGATCGACGGCTGATCGCAGTAGAGTGTGACAGGCGTATTAGAGGCTTTTAACTAGTTGGTACCCGAAGCCCAGCTGAATTCTGATTTGCAAACCGTCATCGCTTATCTTTCCTTGATTGTGACGTCACATCAGACCAGCCTGCCGAAGGCTCAACGTTGCAAGTATTGACGTCCATCCAGGTCGTCTGATGTGACGTCATAAACCAGCGTCAAACAAGGACAGATAAACGATGTGGATTTCATTTCTAAAACTGGTGGGATTTGAGATGCCAGTTTTGAAGCACTTTCCTAAAGCTGCTAGGAAACAAAATACTTCAAATAAAACCAAAGGAAGTAAATAGACTGATAGTTACAACATCAGCTAACCCATGGAGAGCATAACAAGAAAAATATGAAAACCTTTGCATTTCCCCTTTAAGCCAATAACTTAGTAATCCAACACATTGAAATATACACACATTAAAACTTATGCAACAAACCGATTTCTCTCAAATAACCCAAGACACAGTCGTCTCTCACCCGACTAAAATGATCATCCAAAGTAGTCGCTTGATAAAAAGAATCTCTTACAATCTTAAAATCTATGCAGTCGATACGAATATGATTCACCGTGAGATCTTCGTGGCATGGAATACACATTGGGCTCTTTTTTTTAGTAAATGTTCGTGAGTAATCGTGTATGGCCGATTTTACCTCGCCTGATCGTTTCTGGCTGAACCTTGTCTGGTGCTTCACTGTCTAGACTAAGACGACTTCTCGCGAGTAAGTAGATGATAACTTATCATTCAATAGTATAGACCATATACCTGTACAGTGAATGTGAAGTTGTCGAAGGTCTTCAGTCGCTGTCTGCCTATTGTTCGGGAGCGCGGAATTGTCTCTGTCTGACATAGGCGGCCAGTGTCACTTTCCACTTTGAAAAACGTTGACCAATATCGGTAATCGCCGGGGGTACCTGGGAATGAAACAATATATAATAATTACACCATAACCATGATAAGTGATTTTAGAAACTGAATTCGGGGAATACTAGACGCGCGTAAATTTAAACCTAGGTCCTGCAGTGATACCTCGCCTGCAACATGTTGGCGAATTCTTAGCTATACTTTACATTACATCCTGACATGATCATGCGAAAATTCGTACATCTCGTTAGAGGGTTGGTTTACCTGATATTATCCTGTAATTGATTGGTGATTTCTTCACGGGGTCCTGATCAATGGCCAGCAGAGGTGGCATCGCATCCTGACACTCTATTTCCTGTATGGTCAAATACAATTATTAGTAAACAAAACTGGATGTAAATATATTTGAACTCTTGGAAATAGCCCTGAGATTCATCGTGTTCATTAGACTTCTCGGTAATTAGTATTCCACCTCAGTGACCAAATTTAATTTATTCCAAATATATTTTAGATATTTTAATTTCTTTTTTTTTCTCACCAGAATAGGTTTTTCTCCAACAACCTGGGCTTCGTAATAAGTCGACGAGAATTTGGGGCCTTGATCATCACTATCTTCAAGCAGAACGGTTAGCGTTGACTGGTTTCTAAGTGGAGGGATTCCTTCGTCCTGTGGATAAAATCGGACTGTTATTGGAAAAGATTCCGAAAATAATTATATACGCAATTCACGGTAAAAGCTAATTCTTTCCTTCTCTGAGTTTTCGATTCGTGTGGATGTATTTTTGGACGGGTATTTAAGAGATTAGGCGACCGAATCTCTTGTCTTCAACAGTTAAAACTGTTCAGGGCTTCTCTCCTGCAAGAAAATATTTATATATATTTTATTCAATACCTACTTGAAATATGATGCTAATCGTGTTAACTGAATAACGTATTTCCCCTAATGTTCTGATTAAAAAAAAAATGTTGGAAAATAAATGCAAGACTAACCTCGACTTCAATGACAAGGTTGTATTCTCTTGGTCCCAAGTCATAGTCTACCCCTCCAAGAAGAATGACATTCCCACGACGGTCCACAGAGAATTTCTCTCCCGCATCGTCATCAGCGCCAGCTGCCGTCACACTCTGGATTAAAACATCATGATTTGCATTGAGTGTCGCTTGAAAATGTGGCTAGAATCTGTAGAATGGCAAATCACATCCTTCCAAATGAGGAAATGTTTAAATGTTTACAACCGACATAGAGGTGTTTGTTGTGTACTAATTTACCGCTGGGACGTATTTCATACCGAGTGAAAACTACGATATTGTGAAGCACTCGACGGGATTTAACGAGGGATTAGTGCATGACAAATATCGATACGAAGGTTTTCAACCCAATTCTAGCCAGCACATATATTGAAATAAACACATAAATCAACAGTTTCGAAAAGGATTTCATCTTGGGGAGGATGTTACGTTCACCGCCCGCCACAAAAACATGTATGTGTTGCATGCGACAGTTGCGAGAATCAAGGTACAGTATGGGAAACATGTATAAAGGACTGCCTGGATTTCTGTTGTAGTTTCACAACAAAACGTATACAGATGTCTACTTCTTCAGTACAGAAGAGAAGAGCAGATTAGAAATAGCCTGGTTTTGAAATTCGATTTCTATACAGTATATTGCTAGAAAAATACTGCAGTGTTATGGACCGAGGTTTTTCTGTAGCGTAGTAAATACTGCTGACGCCTAGAATTTTATCCTGTATCAGCAAGAAATGTCGTTTGAAAATTGTCCCGCTGCATCAATACTTTTGGCGAAGCCTATATAACAAAACGTACCAATAATCGATAATGTTTTCGCCTAAATTCTTCTACAACATCGAAGGGATCATCCGCCACGGCCTTGTAGATTATACGTCTTGAATGGACTGCCTATAAAGCAAAGAGTTATGGTTTACCATAAAGCCATAAAACGAATTTAAGCACCAATGGGTCCCTTTATTTTTAAATATACATGGACCAAATATTACATTTTGTCCAATTATTGGAAAATTGAATCCATCTGTGGGAATATTCCCTTGTAATCCTCTGGTTATTTCCAGCATAGAGACGCTGTTATGATGAAATATGATAAACCTACCTCCTCCGTCTGGACGGTATCTGGCAAGTTAACAAACACCGGTGGATCGTTCACATCGTTGACTGTTACCTCGAAACTTACTTGCAACGTAAGCCGGTACTAAATGATACAGAGTGAATCATATCACAAGTATTTAAGTGCGTTTATTTGTTCAAACATTTGGTAGTCAATTCACACTACCTAAAGATACTGCATTCATTGTCATTTCTTGCAATTCTAAAGTAAGTCAGCATCTAAAACGTATAATTATTATATGTACTTTGAAACATCTTTACGGAATGAATTGCTTAAATTATTGGTAAATTATCGGCTTCTCATAAGAAGCTGAATGTACTGATTTTATTATTATTTCTTTTAATTCTGAAGTAATTCAGCATCTGCATAAAGAGTTAACGTGTAACCATTACATCTGATTTAGATTTATTTCGGAAACACATTGAGGGTACTGACGGGTTAAAGAGTGTTGATCTGCAAAATTATCATCATACCGATATATTTAAATATAGATATACATACGTTGTATACTGGAAGTAGCTCGGAACATGTAGCGTTGAGAAACACCCGCCCGCCCTGTAAGTAAAATGTGGAATCGCTATTTTTCAGAAGTGACGGCGTCATCATTCAACAGCTAATCCCAATACATGTTTGAACTCTGGTTTTTCATACTTTTTTGATACTAAGGGTGGGTGGTGGGAATAAAATTAACATGAACGAAGAGTGAAACTTTCCGATACCACAGCTTCTTACATTGGACTCATTGGAACCTATTATCATAGACATGGGATAGGCTGACCTGGCGACCATTATCGGACTTCAGAAATTTGCGGGGGTCTGGTGGGGGTATCGTTAAAAATGTAATTCGTCTTCGGATGTTCTTCAACATCTTCCTAAAGCAGATGGAATAAATGTATTGTCCCAGATGTAACTATTTTCTAAAAAGAAAATAGAGAATAAATACATATCAACATGATCAAATGAAGCACAAAAACGGATATTATAGTACACGTCGAACTGCCCGAAGATATTATACGATTAGAGCGGGAGCAAATTGAAGTTATATGTTAAATAATTATGGGTGGTAATCGTGAAACATGTTCTTTGGATCAACTAATAACGGTGTTCAGGCAGTAGTCTTGTCTCGCAAGTGTATCTATTTTTCAATACAATACCCTTTTTGGCCCCAAATGTCTTTTCACTGACAACACAAAGTCTCGTGTGTTGAATTCCAGGTAATTTCGTGAACTTCCATGAGCTCTGAAACGGTCTGTAGCAGATGGCTTCCGGAACGTCTTGATGATTGTTCCTAATATAAAATAAAGAGAATTTGACGAGTCGTGTGACTAGCGTCAGCTCATACCTCTAAAATAGCTCTGTGCTAAGCGTATCATCCAAGGAAATTCAAACGTTGCAAGTACTTACCTATATTGACGCGGGTTTAGTTAGAAGATCAACATCAAAAATGTGCATAAAGACTGTGCAGCCACTGAGCTTGTAGCTCACATGTATTTATAATATGAAGCTGAGTTCGATGTGGCCTCATAGTCCCAGTAGTATGTAGGTTAGGATGAAGTCGGTACGTTTAGTTGTGGCCCTGACTATATCATTGTATAAGTGTCAGGTCATAACATCCGTTCTTATGGAACCTTGTAACTTTTGAGAATCCGTCAGCCACAGCCATTTTGGTTAAATTCTTCAATGCATAACAACATCTATTCTAGTTTGCAAAACAAAATGTTGCAAATTTCGTCAATGATGGGCACACTATTATAGCTTTGATAGGCTAATCACAAACCAAATCAAGGAAACATTCAAGTTAGGATGTTCGCCAGTTGTATAGTTGAAACCGAATGTCGCAACTACCAAATAGAAAACGTCAGAAGTAATATTCAGCCGTCGTCCATAAAAGAATTTTTGGGTTTATAACTGAAAGATCTATTTCGTATGACACTCAGCACCAATTCCGAATGTGTATATGGAATACGAATATTAGAAACACAAGATGATTTCCCTTAAGAGAGAAAAGCGGTCAACAGTTTTCAATGATGCTAATACAGCATGATAATATTCTTGACACAAAATGCTAATCAGTGACTGTTTTCCACTGCAGTATGTCAGTCGCACAGGACATGATTCGTCCTGCTGGAAAACACTTGTGATTAACTGGTGTAGTTCATGAGAAAAATGAACAGCAATCTTTATCACAAACAAGAGTAAAAATCTCAGGCACGTTCTCTTGGCGTTTGCTCACGTTAAAAGGAACGAGGTGGATTAGAATCCTGCCAATGTTTTTTTCCGCGTAAGTCAACCATAACTGCCAGATTATGGCAGGTGTCCATCTTTTGTTTTTGACAGATGAAAGACTCCTATCTGTCCTCACTCGAGATGCAAGTCTCTCCGCTGGTGACCAGTCTACTTTGTCGGCATATGCACATAAATGCAGCGGAACAAAACCTGGCCTTCAGGGTACTATTTAGCGCTACTGTGTAACAAATCAACAAATCGTAAAAAATTCCACATCCTAACTTTCAACCCCAATGGTTTTAAATGGATAATAGCAATGCATATTGCCACATTCCCGTGGTCAAATTTCCCACCTGAAAGTCCATTTCTGTCTTCGATCAAAGTTAAACTAACGTAGTTCTCCAACATCTTTTTGCATATTCAGTCAATAATGACCCCACCCTCCCCTTCATACCTATATTTCAAATTGTAAAACACTTACAATGTAATGGCGTATATTACTGAATATATGATATCAGGGGTATACACAATTCATATCCATCGATCAAATCCATATAACAATTTAAGTATATGAAATACAACGCTGACATCATCAAATCTCATTATTTGCATACACAATTTGTACCAGACCCAGCAATATTTTCAATGCAATATCTAGGAAATCAGGGCAAATATTTTCTTAAAATAATGCAAAAGTACCCAGATTTGAAATGACAATCACTAATCGCTCGTTCAGCAATTATGGTTTTCCAATTCTATTCCCCTTTATACGACTTAGTTTCTTTTATTGTAGCAAAAACTAATCGCTTGCAAACCCATGACCCATGTTGGGAAAAGCACAAGTTTCCGACATCAACGAATAAGCTGCAGAGCTCACCGTGTCAGGACGAATCTGTGTTTTAATCTTTGCTCGTAGAACAAGTTTATCAAATACTATTCTTGCAACATCTTAGGCGTAGGCAGTAAAAGCGTTTCAGGCAAAAAATATCACACGACTTACAACTGCCGAAATGTATTCAGCTAAACCATATGTTGCAGCAAGAGGTGTGTCCATAGCAACGGATAATTTAGCGCCCATGGGCGATATGCAACTGCACATGAGATAGTGTGATATTGCGTCGATGAGCACGTGATCTTAAGATATCGACTCCAGATCTATTACTGGAAATGCAATGTTCCATGTTTGAATAGGGACATACAGAATATTATTTGACTGACTTACAAATGAGCAATTTTAGTATGAGGCATAATTATGCGATATATTCACCGTAGTCAGTCATAGTTACCATATATTTAAATGTTGCCAAATATTTTTCTGACCATGATGCAACTGACAGCCGAATAAAAATCGCGTTAGTTTTCTTTGATCGTTATCGGAACCTCTCAATTACGAGTGTTCCTTCAACTCTTGATTGTCTTTCGATTTTTACGATAATTAACTAACACTATTTACTGTTCATATCTCAAGCGCTCTTTCCAGAATGGATTCAGCGTAATAACTAAGACGTGTGGTGAGTTAATCACAACCGTACGTGAGTACTTTATACTGTTATGGTTCCGTCTAAATACTGCACAGTATCCTATCAGCTCGACCTATGTCGTTAGTGTCTGTATGGTAATGAATGCATGTGGCAAAGGGAACTCCTCTTCGCCGTCACACACATCAATTGACTGGTTGGTGATTTACGGTGTCCCTTGTTGTGGTACCGGTGTGAAAGAAGCGGTGGTCCCCAGAGACCAGCGCCCGGTCTTCTATGCTTCACCTAGGGCGGGCTCTGATATCCAAATGACCCTTTCCAGATGTCAGTGTTCGGGCTGGGTTAAATCATAGCAAGCGGACACTCATATCTGAGGGACCACCGTTTCTTTCACACCGGTACTATTAAAAGAATTGGGTACAGACATGACACAACCAAACGCTTACGGTTAAAGCGACACGAAAAGTTTGGCTCCGTCAAGTTTCAAGTGCCCGGTTATATTGACCAAATCCTTTCTCGGACACGACACTCAGTCAAAATTATTCTGTGTTTGAATATAGTGTGTATGTTCTCTCCAACATAGTTTGTAGAATAGTTATAACATGTATAGACGATGACAAACCGAATGCACAATTTCATTGAGTAAACACGAAGGAAACGGTACTTAGATCTCTTCGTTAAACAGGAAACTATAACCAATAAAACCCGGATGTAGACATCGTGGAAATGGCGGTCACCGAGACATATTCTTCGCCTAATGAGAGCAGTATCTCGCCAGACATCCTCATATTTTGTTTTTACATTCCAAAATCATAGCCAAAAGTGATTTGGTGATTTGAATTATAGCCAAGTGAGATTTAAATTACTTATTGTCATACTAATATATATACCAGGAATACGTACCGATTGTAGCATTTTCCAACACGCTCATTATTATTGGCGACTTGATCGCTGGATTTGCGAAAAACTGATCACAAACTGAAAAATAAAGTGATGGCGTTAACATAACCCGCACAGTATTTTGAACTCCTCCTTCAGCAGATACTTTTGTCTTGAATGTATCACAAGGTCACCCGACGAATAATTATAATATTGACCAAGCATGTCAAGAGGCAGTAAATGTCCTAATACTAGCGTTGGCAAGTGACAGATAATATGCAAAGAATATATATATTTTTGGATTTATGAATTTACTTCGAGACTAATCATAGATTTTTCAACTAAACTCATCCCGTCCATCGTCCGTTGGACTGAGAATACATATGCATTACTTCGTGGATCTAAAAGGAAACAAAACGAATACTTACAGGGCTTGTACTGTTGATAAGCTTGATTATTACCAGTAAATTGGGCAAACACACACCCGTGATATGCAGAAAACAAGAACAAACACTTGGTAATAAATATATCCATCCTCTATATAATAAGCTGTAAATTATGCATACACCGAAATCAAAGATCATAGAACCACATGTTTTTTACCAGACAGTCCTCAAGGTCCGCCACCAACGCGAATGTCACTGACTTAAGTGAGAGAGAGAAGTGTTAAATCGTTGTAATTGGAGGAACTTTTTAGTTTTCCGGCATGAGCTTATTTTTCCTGTTTATTGCTCCCTAACGCACGTTACATGCATCCTCTGTATATGTCGATGTGGATATTCTTACGTGCTTGGGTCATTTGCGTAGTTCCTTGCTTGCGTATGTGTGCCCTTCTTCCCAGTGTAACTTTATGAAATACTAGATATGCTTCCGCCCTCTGATCGTGAAAGCCTATGAGTGGAAAAACTATTATTCTGTAATTCACTGGAAAATCATTATCATTATGTTTGAGAAAATTCCATTAAGTACATATTGTTATATATATAAATAAAGGAATTGAAATATATAAGCTAAAGGGAAATGAAGAACGGATTGGAATGGAAGGCATTTGAAACAGCACAATCCACGTTTGAATGGCTCAGAGACAATATCTATTAGAACAGAAGCCATGGGATATCGACTTATAGGGTACGTTTTCTGGAAACTACTATGTTATTTTATAGTGACTCAAGAAAATGATTTGAGTGTTTCGGTCACGTAATCAGCAGACTAAAATTAAAACCACAAACCGCCACATAAGGATGATTGAATATGTTACTCAATGCAGCTTCAATCTGTGTTCAATAGAATCATGCGAGGTACAGTAAACTGCCCTTGTCTACCAGCAATCTGCTTCTGCAACAGTACACAGCCTCAGTGAAACCGCTGCCTAACAATAAATGGTCTCCGACTATAGATTAACCCTATGGCCTGGGCATTTTGGGACCTGTCCAGGCTTGGGAGGGGCTATTTCGAACCCCCTCCCTATTCATTTTGCTTACCCCTTGAGGTAGGGGGCTGAAACTTAGCAAACTATACCCTTGTGAAGCTCTACCACAAAATGTAAAAAAAATATACATGGTGATCGCTTTGATGACGTCACAGTGACGTCATTTTCAAAAACGGAATTTTGAAATTTGGAATTTTTCATTCAAACAATTTTTCCGCAAAACCTGCGTGATAAATTAATAAATATTAATGTGATTTGAAATAAAATATTTTTTGCCCGTTTCTCATCGCGGAAAAGCGAATATTTTGACGGGAAATGACGAAAACATCATTTTCTGGTACCCCACGTGGACGCTATCTTGAATTTTCCCATGATCTTCTACTCGGGGGGTTATGCAAATTGATCCCAATATGATAATCTATAAAGTCACGGAGTGTCAGCTCTCAGAATCAGAGAAAATCAGACTGTATTTAGAATTCGTTGTCATTGGCTTGAAATAAGCTTGTTAAACATAAGCGAATCATTATTCTAAATTATCACCCATATCTCTGTTAAATTCGCAAAAAAAATCAGTTAAATCGTCCAGGAGTTTTATATGGGAACGAATAACAGAAGTGGGAAGGAGAAGAAGTAGCTCAGCCCCCGCCCCCACGCGATGTACAAGGGTATACACATTGATTTAATTACAAGATTTGACAACTATATACGCGATAAAGTCCTTTCCAGAATCGTACATAAAATGGTTCCAAAACTCAAAACCAAACATAAACGCTTTATTCTGGTTTGAGCATATGAATTGTACGACGTTCATCACTCACTGTATTGTGTTTTACTCAGTAGCGTTTGGCGGAGGTTTTGTTTATAAGAACTGTCGTTCTAGACGTAATTTTATTCCCTCGAATTTGACTTTGAGATGCCTTCGAGTTGAGAATGTCAGTTCTCAACAAACTTAAATGAGTGGGTGTCCTACAACTAGTGCGGTGTGAAAAAGAAATGGAAACTATAAATCCACGCCTAATGAAAAATATTAAGATTATATGTTACGTTGTTAAATGAAATCATTTTTAACCCTGGGCCTCTACCTTATATGTATCTCTGAGTAATACGCAATGCATTATACTTGCCATACTTACTATTTCGTTAATACAGGCAACATCCAGGCCATGCCTACGTGCCAGCATGCATAAGTTAGGGTTTCTGTATTTTGAGTTCAGATGTAAAATCATTCTTGATACATGTAACCTCTTTAGGTTTCTCAGTCTAATAACAGAGCACGACTTAGAAGCCAAGGACCAGAAGAGTTCGACGTAATGTGTTCTACACGGAAGTTGTATGCGTGTATGTGCTCTTATGGGTAGATGATAAGAGGCAAAGGACTTGAGAATATCCTATGAAAATATATACTTATTCTGGGAATTAGGTCAACATCCGTGTTCAAGGGGCATGGTTCAGTATGAATCAGTATCTCTCGGTAATATTCACTGGAAATTATCTCCAAATCATCATCAGTAGAATGTCTATATGCACATTGAAGTCTATCAGGAGCGGTCAGTATTCGGTCTTGTCAGCTCCCAACAGGCTATGTAGCAACTACTAATGACACAATTGTCGTAATTTCGACAATTTTGTCATCAGCGGTTGTCAGGTTGCAAGCCAATGTCACAACTGCGTGTGACAATAGCAGCGAGCATGTTGACGCTTATTGTCACAACTGGGAGCCAGTAGTTATTTGAGGAAAAAAACATATTACACATGATGTATGATTAAATCTTTGTTTTATCCACTAATCAAGGTATGGAATATTACATGAATTTAAGACGAAGTTCGAGGTCAATCGGAGAAAATAAAATTCCATTATTTTTTTTTTCACAAAGGCCCTGAGGTAATATTTTGGATGAAAACAAGTTTCGCGTATTTGATCCAAACTTCGTTCTAAAGAATTATCGATGTCACTGGTCACGAATCCGAGGCCAGAATTGACATTCATCTCGCAGATGTCCTCGAAATCGAGGGTCGAAGATTTCTAGAACCATTTCTATATCATTATGTCAATTGTCGGTTCAGTGAAACTATAAGGGATATTGCCTAATAGAGGGATGCCAGGACTAGTACCTAGCTAAATATAAAAAGTCTCGGTTATATAGTAACGGAAATATGCACATACATATTTTAACCCATTAAAAGAACAAAACTAAGTCAAAGTAAAGGTCAGGGTCGAGGTCATAGGTCAACTCACAGTTGACGGCGTTATGAGACATTGAAATGTCGAGGCTGTATCTCATGACCTTCCGACAAGGCCCTAACTCCGCATGGAAACGGAGATATCACATGTACAGGTATTCACATGAACTAATTACTGGTCCCCTGACTAGGTTACATAAACTCTTTGTTGTGACATTAGCGGTTGAGATATACACTGTACGACAATGAGAAATTGCAATAGCAAGCACTAATGACACAATTGTCGTAATCGTCGCCATCGATTGCGACGATACTGGTTGACTCTGCATGCAGAGGTCGCCTGCTGATGACGCAATTACGACATTAGCTGGCGACTTGACAACTGCTAAATTGTCATTAATAGTTGCTACAAGGCTATTGTCAACTCGTGCTTCGTACTTGATTTTGCCTGTCTCGAGCTGACAAATCCCTGATGTCACACCCAACAGCGTGCAATAACTGTATATTAGAAAACAGGCATCCGATTCGACGTTCAGTAGTAAATCATCGTCCACTGAACATTTCCGCGTCAACTTTCGCCATTAGACACTTAACAGATGATGCATGGATCGATGCATCCTCGCGACCCAGTGTATCGATCGAACTGTTAGAATCGATACACTGGCTTGCATAGTTACTCATAGCAGTTCTGGATATAAATAGTTCAATGGGGTTTCCTCTAAATCAAACCAATCAGTGAACGCGCTAAGCTAGCTGATTACACCAGTCCGTTGCGAGGTATGAGATGTGACAGGTTTGAATTTCATCGCTGGCAAAACTACTTTGATGTCAAGCTGAATCGAAATCGGAAGTCAAAGCAAAAACCGCAGGCTTGGGATACCGACTTGCTAATTCAAAACAAGCGCGGGGAGTGGAATGTACGAGATTGTATAACAGAGGCAACAACTCATTCAAATCACCAAAAAAAATGTCCACTTTAAAAACTTGAGGTGGTAGATTCGCTTCATAGTTGTTAAAGAGGCATTTTAATGTAGATCTTATTCATATGTATTAACAGAAACAGATCGGTAGTTATGGTATACTTTCAAAGTTTTGGGTATGGTATGGTATGGTCTCTCGGATATTTTCGTTATTGCTAGTGAGCTTGACCTTCATGCCCTCTTCTGCTGAAGCATCTATTGAGAATTTCAGTTGATGATCTGATGATGTCACCGATTTAAGGCAAGGGCGAAGTCCGCGCCCTAAAATTTTTAAACTTTTCCAAACTAACTGTGCGTAAAATAACCTGCTTATGAAAACATTATTTCTATTCTATTGCACTATTCAAATTGATTATCAACAAAGATTATAATGAAAGGTTGAAAACAATATGGTAAACTTTAATATCCTCTCTCCCCTTTGTTGAAAAAAACAAACTGGTCCACTGATATTGGCACGATGTTCCCGTCTCTGTAGGCATCGTGCCAATAATAGTGGACGAGTTTATGTGGTCTCTCAAATGGAGAGTGATTCTGTCAGCTGAGTAATCTGTGTGAAAATTACGTGGATATCAATCTATTTGTGTCGATTTGTTGATCAATTTCACGATGGGAACAACGGTTAAACTTGAGAAGAAATCCATCTTGTAATTTATTTGTTTGTTTTATTCGATTGTTACTTATATGAAAGCAGACGAAAATGAATGAAGACCTGCACTAACGTCGGTTACCAGTATTTATGATGAAGTAATCAATGGATGACGGGGAACATGGTCACCTGGGGACCATCTCAAAATATCCGTTTAAGCAGAGATTTGTCCCAAAACTTTTAATTTTAAGTTTTCTGTCGGCAACAAATTTAGACCAATCTAACCGAAACTACATGCACTGTCTCGCTTATCTACCGTGATTTAAGTAAGAGAATCAGAGTAAGAGAAAGAGAATAGCTTCGTATGCTATCGTCCAAACTTCAAAGTTGAGGGTTAGTTTTAAACTGAATGCCTTCCTGGATTTATTACTATTAATCAATGTCACTTGAAATTACGAATGTAAATTACGACGAAATGTGTCAGGACAAGGGATTAGGGCTGCTGCTATGGGCATATCATTCCAAACAATAATTTTGTGGATCAATGTTGTCAGGACACTTTAGTGTATGCATGTTATTAATGGCTACATCCCGAATCTGACCACGAGCTGTGGCATGGTTGAGGTTCCCAATAATATAACTACGGCCTAGTCGTTAAACAAACTGAGCATACTAGTTCACAACTTGTCAAAAAGTTCAATTTATATTCATTCTCATCTTGTGAGATCAAGAGTTTATCGGCATTCACTGTAAAATTTAAGACCAGAGTCGGTTGCCTCATATAGCTAGGATATGAAAAGGATGATGATGATGATGATGATGATGATGATGATGATGCAAGACGACGATGATGGCTCATCCAGATACAATGTTGATGTTACAAGATTCTACAAATATAATATAAAAAACCGTGTTCACACGACACTAATACACCAACCTCAAAATATTCATAACAAGCCAGTTGTTTAAAAGAAGGAAGTGGTCAAAGAAACTTAAATGGGTGGCTGTCCTACAACTAGCGCGGCGTGAAAAAAAAAATGGAAACTATGAATCCACGCCTAGTGAGAAAAGATTAACATCATACGTTACGTTAATAAGTGTTACGTATTTCATCCGATTTACCACCAGACAGACACAAGCAGAACACAACTCATAAAATGGCGGCACGGGGACTAATTACTGTAGTCCGTTTATATATCACTACGCGCTAAGTAGTACAGCTCAGATAGCTACGCGCTGACATGTAGACCCAAATATACTACATTTCCTCCCGAATTAGTTTTATAGTCTCTGTGGGAGGTCTGATTGCCATATATATTTTATATGAACATAATAAAGCTTGAACATTAACTCGAAGATGAACTTTTCACTTGTAATGAAATTACTTTACCTTGACCACATAATGAACTGTCAATTATTTTGAAAAATAAAGTATGAACTCCAATACAATTACTGTCCATGTTCTGTGTTAATTAATGTCCAAAGTGAATGTCAGTTACATGGTACAACCTGGTAACTGTTCATACGTTAATTCTCGATACTGTCCAAATGTATATGGAATACAACCAAAGATTGTCTTCAAATCTAAATTAACATAATTTAACGCTTTATACCATAAACGGTTATCAGTGTCTGTACTGATTGAAAGTTACAAGTCCAGTTTCTGAGGTGCCTTGTGAGTTCGCGATGGATAACGTTTTTCTATTACCGGCGAAGGCACTGACATTGTTGGTTTCACACTCGTTTCACTGGGTTGTGGTGTCGAATCACACCGCTTTCCTTCTTCACCAATGGGAACAGATGGCGAAGCAGAATTAAACACAACCACGGATTCCGGTGCAGGGGTCAGAGTCTTGAACTTAGACTCTGCGTCACAAAGTTGCTCAATATGTCGTCGCCAGACGGCACCTGGCGATATCTCGACCTGGTATGAGACGGGACCAGTGCGCGACACGATCTTACCGGGAACCCACTTCGCTTTGCCTCGGTAGTCGCGAACTGACACACTCTGTCCGATTTCGAGTTGACGATGTCGAACAGTTGGGCAAATGGCTCGCGACATCTGTTTAGCAGTTATGTCGCGTCGTAAATCCGGTTTCAGTATATCCAATCGGGTGCGGAGGTTTCTTCCATAGAACAACTTAGCTGGTGTTTCATTGGTCGTTGCGTGGGGGGAATTTCTGTAAGCCATCAAGAAATTTGATAGTTTCTGCTGAACGGAACCAGCTTCCCATTTCATCGCGCGAAGAGACTGCTTGAAGGTTTGCACGAATCTTTCGGCCAGCCCATTTGTAGCGGGATGATATGGTGCCGACTTTAGATGTTTGATACCATTAGCCCTGGTAAATTTGTCAAACTCTTCCGACGTAAATTGAGGACCGTTGTCGCTTACCAAGATTTCTGGCAAGCCGTTGCGAGAGAACACACCTCGTAGAATTTCTATGGTTTTCGTAGAAGTCGTTGATTGTGTACATATTACCTCGGGCCATTTGGAATGGGCATCCATGATCACGAGAAACATAGTTCCTTGAAAGGGGCCCGCATAATCAATATGCACACGTTGCCATGGTTTCGTCGGCCATTCCCAGGGATGTAGTGGCGCTTGTGTAGGCATTTTCTGCACTTGTTGACACTCTGGACAGCCTTTTGCTATCTGTTCAATCTCGTGGTCAATACCTGGCCACCAAACATGGCTTCTGGCCAAGGATTTCATTTTGACCATCCCCAAATGTCCATCATGTAGCAAATGTAGAACCTGTGGGCGAAGTTTTGCAGGAATTATCACCCTGATTCCCCACATCAGGCATCCTTGTTGTAGAGAGAGTTCATTTCGTCTGCCGTAGTAAGGAGCGATTTCCTTATCACCTGTGTAGGTCCAACCATCCATGGTTAGAGTATGCACCTTGGAAAGTACTGGGTCATTTCGGGTTTCCAGTCTCACTTGAGCACTCGACACTGGGAGTTCTTCCACCTGGGAGATGTGGAAGGCTTCTACTGGATCAATGACATTTGAGTTCTTGTCGTTGGTTTCCTGTATAGGTAGACGCGATAACGCATCCGCGTTCGCATGGCTGGAAGTGTTCCGAAACTGAATGTCATAGTCCATCCCAGACAAGAACAATGCGTATCGTTGTAGTCTCGCACTTGTCATAGTTGGTACTCCCTTGCTTGGGCTCAGAATGGATAACAAGGGCTGATGGTCCGTCACTAACGTGAAATGACGACCATACAAATAGGAGTAGAATTTCTTTACGCCCCAAATTAACGAAAGTGACTCCTTGTCAATCTGTGCGTAATTACGCTCTGCTGACGTCAATGAACGCGACGCGAATCCAACAGGTCGGTCCGTTCCATCTGGCATTGTGTGAGACATCACCGCACCGATTCCGTAAGCAGACGCGTCACACTCCAACTTGATTGGTAACTGTGGATCGTAGTGTGTTAACACTTCATCCGAACTTATCAGGCGTTTTGTTTCCGTGAATGCTTTCTCACACTGAACAGTCCACTGCCACTTCCTGCCTTTCTCTAACAGCTGGTTGAGCGGCCACACTACTGTGGACAGATTTGGCAGAAACCGGTGGTAGTAGTTTAACAGGCCTAAGTATGCCCTCAGCTGGGACACATTTTCCGGTCTGGGTGCGTTGACGACCGCGTCGATCTTCTCGGGCATTTTGTGAAGCCCATCTTTATCGACCATGTGCCCGCAGTACGTTATTTCATCTTTGAAGAATTCACATTTCTTGATTTCTGCCCGGAGGTTGTAGTCACGTAGACGTTCGAGAACTCGACGTACATTTGCCAAGTGTTCGTAGTCATTTTTCCCCGTTGTTATGATGTCATCCAGGATAACTTGTGTTCCTGGAATTCCCTGTAAGATCTGGTCAATGGTTTTCTGCCAAATTGCAGGAGCTGATGCTACACCAAATAAGAGTCTATTGTAGACGTAAAGTCCCTTTTGCGTATTTATGGTTAAATACTTCTTTGACTCTTCCTCCATTTCAAGCTGCAGGTATGCTTGACGCAAATCGATCTTCGTGAATTTTTCACCGCCTGCGAGGTTTGCAAAGATGTCCTCTATCCGGGGTAACGGATACTGATCAACCTTCAGTTCTGGGTTGATTGTGACCTTAAAATCTCCACAAATTCGTACGGCCCCGTTAGATTTCGCGACCGGTACGATAGGAGTTGCCCACTCACTCCAATCAATCTTCGTGATGACACCCTTTTTCTCCAATTTGTCAAGTTCAGCTTCAACTTTTGGGCGTAGAGAGTATGGTACTTGTCTGGCTTTGTGAAATTTTGGAGTCGCTCCCTCCTTAAGATGGAGTTTCGCCTTGGGGCCCTTGATAGCTCCAAGTCCGTCTTGAAAAACATCTTTGAACTCCAACTTTAACGCGTCCAGTTGTTCTTGCATAGTTCCAGAACATTTAGTTGCTGTGAGACTCTTGATAGATGCCCAATCAAGCTTTATTTCACGAAGCCACTGGCGCCCAAACAACGCTGGACCACCTTTCTGTACGACATACAACGATAAGTCTCGTTTTTGCTGATTGTGTTCAACATTCACATCCAGAATACCCAATGGAGAAATTTCCTCTCCAGAATATGTTTTCAGAATCACTGAAGTGTTGCGTAGTTTCGACCCAGGGAAGAAAATGTCGAAATCCCGTTTACTGATGACAGATAGGGCCGAGCCAGTATCCAGTTCCATCTTCAGTGGCTTGCCGTTGACCTTTGGAGTGACCCAAATAATGTTAGTGTCTGGTGGTTTGTTTACAGAATTCATCTCCAAAACAGCAACATACTGCTCAGCATCGTCGTCACCATAATTGTCATAAACGTTGGCGCTTTTACCGTGATAACATGACGAATAGTTACCATAGTTACGTTGTTTACGTTGGTTACCATGAGAACGACACGCTGGTTTTATGTGTCCTTTTTGTTTACACGCGTGGCACTGCGCATCCTTAAATTTACAATCATCTGGATTGTGGCCTTTTCGAGCACATCGATAACATGGCCCTGAATTTTCTGTGCGCGATTTTCCAGGTTTGTAACCCTGCTTTGATTTCACATTAAATTTGTGCACAGCTTCTGCACCATTTCTGTGTTGACCCAACTCGGCTGCATCCTTTGTTGCAGTTTCCATAGCAACAGAGATTTCTACAGCGCGATCATACGTGAGGCGAGCCTCCGACAACAAACGCTTCTGAATTTGCTCATTGCGAAGCCCACACACGAGCCTGTCTCTCAGCGAATCAGACAAGTTGTCATTGAAGTCACAATGTTCAGATAATTTTCTGAGCTGAGCGATATATTCAGTCACACTTTCCCCTTCATTTTGGTCCCTTTTATGAAATCTGTATCTTTCCGCAATAACCAGCGGTTTGGGGGGCAGATGCTTTGTTAGTATAGCCTTTAATTCATCAAATGTTTTTGCGGCAGGCTTGACTGGTGCACAGAGGTCACGCAGTAAACTGTAGGTTTTGCCACCTATCAGACTCAACAAGGCGGGAACTTTCTTTTCATTTCTCACATCGTTTGCAATAAAATATTGTTCTAATCGTTCATGGTTGGCTGTCCACGACTCTACTGCAGTGTCAAAAGTGTCAATCTTGCCAATCGGGGCAGCCATAGCGAGCACACAAATCGAAACTCACAAATAAAGTTTCACTTTTGAACACGTGTTGTTGTTGTCACGTTACACAACGTGACAATTCGTCGGCTGCTGGAACGTTAGATAAATGTCAATATTTTATGTTACAGACCTGTAACAGCGATGTGGAACAGTTCAGAGTCCTCTGGTTCTTAAGTTGACGGGTTCTTTAATTCACGCTCGTCGCCAGTGTTACGTATTTCATCCGATTTACCACCAGACAGACACAAGCAGAACACAACTCATAAAATGGTGGCACAGGGACTAATTACTGTAGTCCGTTTATATATCACTACGCGCTAAGTAGTACAGCTCACATAGCTACGCGCTGACATGTAGACCCAAATATACTACAATAAGTGAAATCACTTTTAACCCTGAACCACTATACTCTGTATGCGTCTCTGAGTAATGCACAATTCATTATACTTGCAATACTTACTATTTCGCTAAGACAGGCCATGCATACATGCCAGCATGCATAAATCAGGGTTTATTTATTTTGAATTCAAATTTAAAATAATAATGTTGATACAGCTAGCTACTTTACGTTTCTCAGTCTAATAACGGAGCACGACAGAAGCCAAGGACCAGAAGAGTTCGACGTAATTTGTTCTACACGAAAGTGTTATGGGTGGATGATAAGGGGCAAAGAACTTGAGAATATCCTCTGGAAAAATATATTTATTCTAGGAATGAGGTCAACATCCGTGATCAAGGGGCATGGCTCGATATGAATCCGTACCTCTCGATAATATTCACTGGAAATTATCTCCAAATCGTCATGGAATAGAATTTGATTGTGTCATTAGCAGCTGTCAGGTCGCCAGCTAATGCCACAACTGCGGTGTGACAACAGCAGCTCTGTCACTAAAAAAAAGTGGTAGCGAGCGTGTTGACGTTTATTGTCACACCTGGGGACCAGGAGTTATTTGAGGCAAAAGTATATTACGCATGATGTATGTCTAAATCCTCGATATATCCACTAATCAAAGTATGGCCTACATGAATTTAAGACGAAGACGATTTGAGGTCAATTGGAGAAGATAAAATTCCATCAATTTCGCTGAGATGAAATTTTGGGTCGAAACAAAAGTTTCTGGTATTTGATCCAAACTTCGTTCTAAAGTATTATCATGAATTCGAGGTCAGAATTGACCTTGACCTCGAAATCGAAGGTCGAACATTTCTACTAACATTTCTAGATCAGTGTGCCAATTGTCGGTTCAGTGTAACTATCAGGGATATTGTCCACTGGAGGGATGCCAGGACTAGTGCCTGGCTAAATATAAAAAAGTATCCGTTGCATAGTAACGGACATATGCACATTACACATTTTAACCCATTAAATGAACAAAACTAGGTCAAAGTAGAGGTCAAGGTTCAAAGTCGAGATCATAATTCAACGCACAGCTGACGGGGTCATCACATATCCAAAGGTCAAGTTCATCAGTCTATATCTTGTGACCTTTCGACAAGGCCCTAACTCGGCATGGAAACGGAGATATCATATGTACAGGTATTCACTGGTCCCCTGACTAGGTTACAAACGCACTTTGTTGTGACATTAGCGGTTGATTAGTCGTTAGCGCACTCGTTTTCGCCTGTCTCTTTTTGCCTGTCTCGAGCTGACAAATTCTGTTGTCACACTTACAGCTTTGAATATCTGTATATTAGAAACAGTCATCAGATCCGACAATCATTAGTAAATCGTCGCCATACCTCTTGCACTAGACACT